>JTEE01000245.1:24122-42950 GCA_002896455.3 Chlorella sp. ArM0029B | reverse complement strand
GGGGTGAAGGAGGAGAAGAGGGAAGGTGGTGGGGTGAAGGGGGGAGCAGGCAAGGGGCAGGGGGCAGCACTTGCGACATCATTTGGGTTACGAGGCTGATGGCTGCCACGGCTGCGGCAAGGGGGGTGGGGGTGAAGGAGGAGAAGAGGGAAGGTGGTGGGGTGAAGAAGGAAGCAGGCAAGGGGCAGAAGGCAGCGCTTGCTCCACCCTTTGGGCTGTAAAACTGCCACAACCACGGAAAAAGGCTATTCGGCGGTGAGGCTGCGGGGACGACGGGAACGGGCAAGGTTACAAGGGGCATGAAGAGGACCGGGGACAGGCTGGCTGGGAGCTGGTTCCAAACAGGCTGCAGAACCTTGAGAGGCACAGGCACCGGTGCCCCCCGCTGTCCCCTCTCTTCCCTCCCTTCCCTCCCCGCGCAACCTCGCCCTTCCCCTCCCACCTGTCTTTCATCTCCCATCTCTTGCCTGCCCCCACATCTCTTCCGAGGTCTAACACAGCTTACCCCCGCCCACCCCTCCTGCCCCACCCCTCCCCCCTAGGAACAAAGCACCCTCCCCTCCTCGCCTGCTTGGTACTCTGGGCTTCCCTTGACCGCGACCTCGTCAGCGCCAGCTGTCTTGCAAGTTCCATCCTGTTCCCTACCCTCAAAGCCCGTCCATTGCACCCCACATCCTTCTGGAGTTGTCACACACTCCATTCACCCACCCCTCCTGTTCCACCCCTCCTCCCTAGGAGCAAAGCACCTGCTTGGTACTCTGGGCTCCCCTTGACGGCCGCCTCATCAACGCCAGCTGTCGCCACCGCCTCCTCCTCGCTTGGCCCGCCCAGCAGCACACCCTCATCCTCACTCATTAGCACAGAGGCACCTCCCTCCTCCTCCTCCCCTCCCCCCGCCTCCTCTCCAGCTGTCACCAGCATAGCTGACGCATCTGCCACAACAGATGTGGCTGCGACAGATGGCGGGAGGCCAGCGGTCACCGCCGCCGCCACCTCCCCCACCGCTGCCACGAGCGCTGACGTGTCCAGCGCCCCTGCGCCCGCGGGCACAGCCGGGGGCGGGGTGGCAGCGCCGCTGCCTCCGCCCGCTGTCCCAGTGCCAGTGCCGGCCTCGCCCGAGCGCAGCGCCGCAAACATGTGGTCAACGCTGCGGTCAAACTGCGGTCAAACAGGCGGGCAGGCGGCGGCGGCGGTCAAACATTACGGTCAACGCTGCGATACCGCCCAAAACACCGCCCGGCCAGCGCCTGCTTGCCTGGTGCCCAACACAGCTCTGTGTAATTGGCTTCTTGTACCACACAGAGGACTAGGACGGCTGGGTGGGCGTCCTCTGTGTGTTACAAGAAGCCAATTACACAGAGTCCCCTTGACCCACACGTCACACACTGCCTGCCCGCCACTCACCTTCTCCACGAAAGCCCATCCATGCAGCCCACCCTTGCGGTGACACAACATAAATGCACACACTTCCATGCCCGCCGCCCACCTGTTGCACCGTACCCCCATCCAGTCAGCCCCCACTAAATAGCACACACCACACGCCCGCCCACCTTCTGCACCAGCCCATCCAGAAAGCCCACCGCCGCCAGGCGCAGCGCGGCGCTGCTGCAGGGCACCAGCAGCATCCCCTCCTCCCCGCCGGCACCTGCAGAAGAGGCAGAAAAGAAGTACGGTGTGAAGGTGGGTTTGAGGAACCTGGCAGGCAATGAAGCCAGCGGCACCAGTCAGCTACCACGCAAGCCGGCACCTGCAGCACCCACGAAGGAAGAGAGGGATGGATGCAAGAACGGGTTAGCGGGTTTCAGGGATTCGGGTTTTAGTTTTTTCTTTCTAGTTTTGTCTTTCTAGTTTTTTCTTTCTTTCTAAACCCTAAATTTTCGCGCCGGCGGATGGAGCATCACGCAAATGGATACACGCCTGTACACAAGCATCGCCTCCTCTCCGCCCGCCCCTGCAGCACCCACAGGGGCAGAGAAGCAGCAGACTTTTGTTGATTCACACAGCCAGTTTGTTATCAGACCTCGTTTCATGTGTTCCATGTTTTGAGGGGCTTGTGGTGCATGCATGCCTCGTCAACCTCTCGGGATTTGGTTCTTTCTGAAGTTCGATTATCTTTCAGGTGATGTGAAACGCATCGCTGCATCTCTTGCCCTCAAGGGGGGAGTGAGCCGTGCAGAATTGGCAGGCTGGTTAAAAGCAGCAAGTTTGAAACAGCATCGCTGCATCTAGTCTAGCTTTTACAGCTTGACGCACGCACCATTTGTTAGAGGGGCGTTCAACATCAGTAAATTGACACGGTTCGTTCCATGTTTGAAACAGCAGCGCTGCATCCAGCCTTGGAGCAGCGCACGCAGGCTGGGTAGGAGAGGCCCCTCCAACAAAGGGTGCTTGCGTAAAGCTGTAAAGACTAGACCAGACTAGACCAGACTAGCAGGCTGGGTAGGAGAGGCACAGCTGCCTTTGCCCTGAAGCGGGCACTGCACTTGCGGTTTGGGAACGGCTTCCAGTGATGCCGTGCTGCCGCCACCCCCGCCACCACCAAAACCAGCACGCATCATTTCTCAGATTTCGGAAAGACTCCGAAAACAATTGCAAACTCAGGCATTGTGCGGCCCCATCCTGCACAATGAACGTAACAATTCAATGCCTCACCTTCGGGGACGGCTTCAAGTGATGCCGTGCTGCCGCCGCCTCCCGCCTCCACCAAAACCAGTTCAGCATCACTGCTGCCGTTGCCGTTTCCGATGCCATTACCGCCGCCCCCACCCTCCTGCCCTGCATGCTGTGCCTCCAGCACAGAGCAGGGGATGAAGGCTGCCAGCTGTGCAGCCGCCAGCCGCACGTTTTCGCCGGGCAGGTCTGCCAGGGAGGGCAGCTCTTGCAGCAGGCGGGCCTGCGGGGGGGGGGACGAAGAAGGAAGATGAATGTACTGTGTTTTTATGGTTCCAGCTCGAGGAGGATGAGGAAGCCAGCAGGAAGCTAAGCGGAAGCCAGCAGCCAGCTGCCCTCTTGCAGGAGGCGGGCCTGCGGGGGACGGGGAGGCGGGGGGGAGGGGAGGCAAAGAGAAACAAATGGGGGTTTCGATGCGCAGAAAACGGCAGGGCAGGCAGACCGAGAGCCCTTGGGGCAGCTCTTGCAAGACACGGGCCTAGGGGGGATGGAGAGGCCGGGGGGAGGGGAGGAAAAGTGGGTTTCGATGCACAGCAGCGGGCAAAGGGACAGCAGCGGGCATGGGTGATAGACCAGGAAGCCTTTGGGCACCTCTTGCAGCAGGCAGGCCTGGGGGAGGGAGAAAAAAAAAGCACAAGATGACAGCAAGATGACAGCCCAAGGGTGTTGACTTGTCGGGGCAGGCAGCATGCACAGCACGGCCGTTAGCACGGCCCAAACAAACGGCAACTAGGCAGCACCACTAAACCCTAAACCTCAAACATCTAATGTGTAGCGCGACGTGCCCGCACCTGCAGCCTGCGCATTTGCTCCAAGCAAACCCTACACCCTAAGCATCTCTGCTCCAAGAAGACGTGCATAGTGCGATGCGACAGAGCAGATGTGCTGAGTGCCACAGAGCAGAGCAGATGTGCTGAGTGCGACGCGCACGCACCTGCAGCCTGCGCAGCAGCGGCGGCGGGTGCAGCGTGCCCGTGGCCGTGGCCACCTCCGCCGTCAGCAGCAGCAGCGCCGACAGGCGCTTGTACACCTGGCCTGACGTGGAGCCTGCACGAAAGTTGGGCAAAACGTACGGTTGTTGTAGAAACAGTTGTGGAAGCAGTCGTATCACGAGCGGCATAGGTTGCTGCTGCCAGCAGATGGGCGCTTGTACACCTGGCCCGACGTGGAGCCTGCACCGGGCGGGAAGGTGGCAGGGATGGACATTTGTGAGAGAGGTGGGGTACTAAAGCAGTGGTGGCGACCTGTGGCACTTTTGTGCACACCTGGCCTGAGACGGAGCCTGCCCGCCAAAGGTTGGGCAGAATGTAAAGTTGTTGTTGTAGAAAGTTGAAAAAGCAGTTGAAAGGGCAAGTGGCAGCAACCTAGGCCGCTGCTAGCACACAGGCGCTTATACACCTGGCCCCGAGGTGGAGCCTGCACCGGGAAGTGGGGCGGGGATGAACAGGTTTAGAAGACATTGGTTCATCAAGCAGCGGTGGCAGCCCTTTGCTGCCAGCAGCATCAGACGACTGAACACCTGGCCCGGGCACCTAAGGCGGGTGCACCATTGAACAAGATAAAAACCACACATTCATGCATTTACAGCCCTGCAGCAACAACAAAGGTGTGCCACAGATGCGTCATCCCAGCACCTTACCACATTGAAACAACCAGAACCATGAAACAGCCGCCAGCTCACCCTCGGGGGCGCCCGGCGGTGCCAAACGCGGGGCCCTCGGGGGAGGGCATGGGAGGGGCAGCGGTGGCGGCCTGAGCAGCAGCCCACCCCTGTGCGTACCCTTGCTCGGGCAGCGACTCGGCCTTATCCTAGTGCCACCTCAGCCATTGCCCAGGTGGCACCCAGCACAACCCACAACCCAGCTGCCACTCTTTGGTACCACAGAGCCAAACCAGAAACATAGAAACATAGAAACATAGAGACATGATTTGGCCGCTTACCCTCAGGCAGCGGCTCGGCCACACAATCCAGCAGAGCCTGCAGTGCCCGCTGCGGCTCCTGCTCTGCCTGCTGTGCCTGCGCCAGCTCAGCAATCGCCAGGTGGTGCCCAGCGTAGCGCAGCGTGCACGCCACCCACAGGTCCACATTTTCTGCACAGGTTGACGGGTTTGTGAAATATGTTTCACCTAAGCACGAGTAAGAGTGAAGGAAAAGGACGATGGCAGGATAGGCCCCGGCGTAGCGCAGCATGCAGGGCGCCCACACAGCACAGCACAACACAGCACAGCACAGCGTGGAGCCTCACCCAGGGGGCAGGCTCCCACAGCCGGCTTGAGGGCCACAACGCAGCACGGCACAGCATGGCACAGCATGGCACAGCACAGCGTGGCGCGTCAACCAGAAGGTAGGCTCCCACAGCCGACTTGAGGATCACTGCACGACACCGCACAGCACAGCACTACATAACACAGCACGGCACAGCATAGCACAGCACGGCACAGCGTGGCACTTACCCAAGGGGCAGGCTCCCAGAGCGGACTTGAGGGTCGCGCCCACCCAGGCATCCCAGGCGCCTGCAGGGAGGGAATGGTGCACCACACACAAGAGCTCAGAAGTTTGAGAAGCCATCGACTCCTTTGTCCAAGTATACAAATAGTACTTAAGTTTAGTCACCGAGACATAAATTGGAAAAACAAAAGGCTAAAACAAGGTTTTTGTAACAATTTGCGTTTTTGTTCTGAAACGAAGAAGCAAATCAACGCAAAAAAGGGAATCGCGATCACACAGAAAAGCACGCTGTGCCGTGGCAGGCACAGCACTGCAGGGGCTCAACTCCGCTTGCGCCATTGACTTGGGGTTAAAAAATTACAACATGTTTTTCAGTGCCCGGCACTGCCAGCAGACTAGGCAGCCAATCCGTGTCCCTGACAGCACAGCACAGCACAGCACAGCACACCCCAGCACACTGCACAGCAGCCCAGCCAGCGTTTCTCCTGCAGGTGCACAGCACTGCACAGCACAGCAGCCTGCCAGCAATTCTCCTGCCGCTGCACAGCACAGCACAGCCCAACGCGACACAGCACAGCACAGCACAGCACAGCAGACAGCACAGCACAGCGCAGCGCTCACCTCCGCTTGCGTAGGTTGCCGGCACCGCCAGCAGGCCAGCCAGCACCTCGGCTGCTGCGGCTGTGGCGGGCCGGTCTTCGTCCTGGGAGCGACTGCAGGGGAGATGCGATAAAAGAAAGAAAAAATATTTTTTTAAAAGGATTTATTGGTTTCCATAAAAAGAGATGGAAAGCAGGCGAGCAGACAGGGCGCCCCACTTCACCAGCATTGAGCAATGCACGACAAACGAGGCAAACCCAAAAAGAAAGCGCGCCCCAGGGCTGCCTCTTGCAGATGCTGGAAGGCAGGCAGGCAGGCAGGCAGGCGGGCGGGCAGGCCATTACAACTGCGCCAGCCAGCAATGTGAACATAATGAATGAAACCGTCCCAAAGAAAGCGCACTCCAGGGGCTGCCGGCAAACAGGCAAGCAGGAGGCACGCGGCAGGCAGGCAGGCGAGACGGCAGGTCACTACACCATCACCAGCCAGACAGACAGCAACAAGGCATGACAGGTAAAAACAATGTGGAAGAAAGCGCACCCCAGGGCGGCCTCCAGGGGCTGCTGGAAAGCGGGGACGATCTCAGGCGCCACCACTGCCAGCACCTGCACAACAGGAGGAGACAAACGAAGCGGTGTGTCATTGATTGGAGCGAAGGTGCCCAAGAGTGCAGCCCCTTGCATTCCGCCGATCCCGGGCGCCAGTACGGCCAGCACACTGCACAACAAGAGGACAAAACAACACGTTTTGTTTTTTTTTATTTATAATGGGGGGGGGCGAAGCTGCCAAAGAGCATAGCCTCCTGCATTCCGCCGATCTTGGGCGCCACCGCTGCCGGCACACTGCACAACAAGAGGACAAAACAACACGTTTTATTTTATTTTTATAGGGGTCGAAGCTTCCAAAGAGCTTCCAAAGAGCCAGCCTGCACTCCGACGAGACCGGGCGCCACCGCTGCCAGCACTGCACAGTGTTGTGCGATGGTGTGTGCCATGGTTTGGTTTGGTTTGTTTCCGAGGGAAGGACAGGTTGCGACAGGTGGCGCGTCGGGAACGGGGGGCAGCTTGCTTGTGTCTTAGAGAAGGAGTGATACCATCCGGCCCCCATCCAGCCATCCACGCATCATCTTGCCACAGGCTCTTGCAACTTTCATGGACCATCTGCGCATGCCTGGGCCCCAGTCCCGACCAGCCACATCCAGCCAGCCACATCTCGACACAGGCTGCCCACCCTTCCCTTGCCTTGCCGCTAGTGGGTGGGTGGGCAGGCATTCCCCCTTTTGAAGGCCCCAACCAGCCACACAACAACGCAAACCACACAACAACACAACCCTAAAACCGTAAACCCTAAACCCAAGCCACACAACAACCCTCATCTTCCCAGCTTGCCTGCACCAGCTGCGCGTGCGTGGCGGGAACAAGGTATGCCCCAGCCAGCCACACAACAGCTCACCCCCAGCCCTCCACCCCCATGGGTTTGGCTTAGGGCATTATCCCGTACCCCAAACCCTAAACCCCTACACCCTGAACACTGAGCGCAAGATCTTGCCTGCACCAGCTGCGCATGCGTGGGCAGAAACTCTTCCTTGCTGATGGCTGGGATGGACTCGCGGCCGTGCGGCCAGATGGCGCCCCTGCAGAGGGGGGGGAGGTGAGCGGGCACAGCATGCAGAGCAGGCAGAGGGGGGAGGTGAGCGGGCACAGCATGCGCAGCAGGCAGGAGAGGAGGTGGCCAGGCACAGCATGCACAGCATGAAGAGGGGAGGAGGTGGCCGGGCACAGCAGGCAGGGAGGGAGGCCAGCACAGCGTCCGTCCATCAGCCGCAGCCACTTCCTGCTTCACACCGCACTGTGTCACACCGCACAGTGTAATGGTATACGTCTGGCCAACCGCACCACAGCCAGTTGTTGATTCACAGCTGCCGGTATGCAAGAATGCAGTAGTTCGACAGCCCCACGGAGGGAGCGAGTCGGTAGCGGGGACGAGACAGGGATGCGCGGGATGCCACCGGGAGCTGGCACAAGCAAGATCAGACAGAATGCAGGCTGTAGTAGGGGACAAGCTAGGTGGTCACTTCACGACTATTCGTGTGATGGAACTTCACGACTATTCGTGTGGTGGAACTTCACGACTATTCGTGTGGTGGAACTTCACGACTATTCGTGTGNACTTCACGACTATTCGTGTGGTGGAACTTCACGACTATTCGTGTGGTGGAACTTCACGACTATTCGTGTGATGGAACTTCACGACTATTCGTGTGATGGAACTTCACGACTATTCGTGTGATGGAACTTCACGACTATTCGTGTGGTGGAACTTCACAACTACAGGTGTGATGGAATGGAAGTAAAACCGCGAAAAACGACATAAAAAAAGGTTGCTGCCTCACCGTGTGAGCGTCTTTGTGATCATCTTGATCAGCATGTCGTCCCGGCTCATGCCCAGCATCTGCCTGCAGGCACAGCAGGCACAGCAGTCACAGCACGGCACAGCAGGCACAGCAGGGGTTCAGGGCACAGCCAGGGGTTGCACAGCATGTTGTCCCGGCTGCGCATCTGCCTGCAAGCACAGGATGCACAGCACGGCACAGCAGGCACGGCAGGGGTTCAGGGCACAGCCAGGGGCAACCAAAGGAGGGGGGTGCGATGTATGCCTGCTGAGCCCTGAGACCAGGCAGGCGCAGCAGGCACAGCACAGCAGGCCCAGCACATTGCCAGCCACAACGCCGGGGGGCCCTCTGTTGCATGCGGGCGCTGGCACGACGCTGCGTTGCCGGCAGCACAGCGGGGGCAGCACGACCAGCGGCACAGCAGGCACAGCACGTGGGCCAGCTGCCCCACCGCGGACGACGGAGGCGCGTCAGCAGGCACAGCAGGCACAGCAGGCAGGCCCATTACAGAAAGCGCTTGCCTGACGGTGCGCTGCTGCCCCTCCCCGCCAAGCAGCGGGTGGCTGTGCCCCAGCTGAAGGAACAGAGAAGAGGCAAACTCGGCGGGGTTTGCGGCAACCGCCTGCCGCACCGCCGCCGCCGCCGCCGCCACGGCAGCAGGGTCCACCTCCGGAGCTGCCTCTGCCTCTGCAGCCGCTGCGCCGGAGGCCAGCGGGCAGTGCTGGCGCCACAGCGGCAGAAGCAGCATGACCAGACCGGTGGCGGCCAGGTGGCGAAGCAGCAGCATGTCGGACGTAAGCAGGGCTGCACAGTATTGGTGGGCCGGGAGGGCAGAAGCAAAGGATAGTTGGTGAGCAAAGGTAGCGCCAGGTTGACGAGGGGCAGCATGGCCAGGCGGGTGGCTGGCGAAGCAGCAGCATGTCGGACGTCAGCAGGGGTGCACAGTATTGGTGGGCCGGAGGGCAGAAGCAAAGGATAGTTGGTGAGCAAAGGTAGCGCCAGGGTAGAGAGGGGGAGCACAGCAGGGGCAGCATGACCAGGTGGCTGCCAGAAGGCACGGCAGCAGCATGTCGAACGTCAGCAAGGCTGCACAGTATTGGTCGGTTGGTGGGCGTGAAGGCAGAAGCGGGGAACCAGTGGGCTAGAGGGTGTCAGTTTGCAGTGGGCGGCAGGGGGCAGCAGCAGCATGAGTTGCCGATGAGCAGGGGTGCGACCCTCCCCAAGCTACCAGGGAGTGCAGCAGCCACCCTACCCTGCCCTACTCTGCCCCTAAAAAACATTACCTAAAACACAATACCCACAAAAAACAAAGTTTACCCACCTGCCCAGTGTCTCGCCACCGCGGCCCCGCTTTCCCCATCCAGCAGCGGCAGCAGCATGCACAGCGCACACTCCGCCAGGCAGCGGTAACGCCAGTGCAGCTGCTGCTGCTCCGCAGCGGACAGCAGGTCGGAGATCAGGGCAGCGGCCTGCAGAGGGGCGGGCAAACTTGGTTTATTGAATCTATGATGTGAATGTCCGAGAGATGCTGTCTGCTATGTGCCGCCACAGCGTTGTGAAAAAATAAAATAAAAAAAATGTCCGAGATCAGGGCGGCGGCCTGCAGAGGGGCGGGCGGTTTTGATGCTTTTGGTTGACTCATCACGTGTGCACCAATTTTTCAGCGCGACGGCCTGCAGAGGGCAAGGTGCTTTTGTTGATTTTGGTCGACCAATCACGTGCAGTCTTTCAAGCTGTCCAGGGAACGAAGCTTGGGCGGGACAGTGCTGCGTGTTGCTGCCCCCGACCACAGCACCGCCCAGCAGGCGGCCAGGGCAGGGGTGGGCAAACTTGGTTAGTGAATGTATGATGTGAATGTCCGTGAGGTCCTGTCTACCATGTGCTGCCGCAGCGCTGTGACAAAAATCAAGAACAAAAGAAAAAGTGCTGTCTGCCAGACATGCCTATGTGCACACTACACATGCTTGCAGATACGGGCCCTGCTGGTAACCCCCAACAGCGTAGGGCCTTGCTAAACCCTAAGCACATGCAGAGTATCCCACCGAACCCTTAGCACATGCAGACCCTACTGCTCTAATTACGTCGCTTTACGTCGTTTTCATTCGAATACTGCCGGACTGCGCACACCACGCACTCACCGCTGCCGGGTTGCGGGTGCAGATCCTACTGTTGAACCACAATGTGCTGCCAAGTCTTAGAGAACCCCAAACCCTACTGCCACACCTGGCACTCACCGCTGCCGGGTTGCGGGATGAGGGTGTGGTGAGGCGGAAGGCGGTGATGAGGAAGCAGCGCTGGATGCCGGCCTGCGCCTCCACGCCCGTGTGCGCGGCTGCAGGCAGGCAGAGGTGTGGGGGAGGCAAGGGCCTAGGGGAGAGGTGAGGCGGGGAAGGCGGGCTTGCCGCATGTGAGGAATACCAAAAGAACAGAAGCAAGGAGCAAGGAGCAAGGACACAAAGTGGCGCCGGCTACAGAACGAGGGAGGGAAGGACGAGGGAGGGAAGGGAAAGGGAAAGTCAGTGAATTTAACGTCTAGGGAGGCGCGTGACGCTCTCATACGACGGGTTTGATTGTGGGGAGTGGGAAAGGGTCAGCTTCCGTGACCGGTTTCGCCCTTGCTGAAGGGGCTCATCAGACGGATGGTAGAGAATCGATATGCTGCGGGCTTTGTAGGGTTGCGGGTTTTGTGGTAATCGATTATAGGTTCTCAACCTTGCTGGGGGTGGGGGGAGGGGGTTGCAACCGACTCGGAAGAGTCACTCCTGAGCCGAGACTGTCGCCCCCGAAGGACAGTCAAGGCTCGTTCAGCCTGCGCGGGGCGCGGGTCCGCGAATTTTACACGATCGGAGCCAATCGTGCTATCCTGATTTGAATGATCAGGCGAACATTTCGAGTAGAGGGAGTAGGAGGGATTGGGTGTGAGTGGGTAGGTGGGTAACTCACTGGGTGAGTAACTCAGTGGGTAACTCAGTGGGAAAGCAAGCAAGCAAGAACAAAAAATAGCGTCAGCTAACGAACGCATGGGCAGCAACACTCAGCCAGCCAAACCCAGAAGTCCAACGCTTGCCTGAGGCCAGCAGGGCCACAGCAGGAGCGCCCGGCTGGCAGTTTAAACCAAACAAAAGTGTGTGCTTGCTGAAATCGTGGCATTCTCTAAGCGTGGCCTTGCAACGCTGCACAACAGCCAGCCCCAAACCAGGCCCAGAAGCCCGGCTCTTGCCTGAGGCCAGCAGTGCCAGCAGGAGCGCCCGGCTGGCGTTCCAGTCGCGCGCCACGTGGCGCCACAGGGCGCGCCCCTCCAGCACGCGACACGCGCCGATGGCCTGCGCCTGCTCCTGCTCCGACTCTGCGACAAAGCTTGGGAAGCGGGGAACTGGTGAGGGCAGGGAATGGGAACAGGGAACAGTGCAGGGAACAGTGCTGGCAGCAAAACAAGAAGGCCAACGATGGCCAGCGCCTGCTCCTGCTCCGACTCTGCGACACAGAAGGAAGGGAAGAGATGAGAGGGCAACACGTGGGGGCAGGGAAAAGCGCAGGCCGCCGAAAGGAGAAGAAAGAAGGGAAACGATGCACGCAGCAGGCGCCGATGGCATCCCCACTGCCTGCTCCTGCTGCTGCTCCGACCTTCTGCTCCTGCTCCTGCTCCTGTTCCGGCTTTGCGGCAAGGAGAAACACAGACAGGCACCCGCACACACACCTGGCTGGTCGGCCGCCGCTGCCGCAGCGGCGCCCCCGCCTAATATCGACCGCTTGGGCAAACTAGTGCGAAGAAATACAGACAGACACCCACCCACCCACAAACCTGGCTGGTCGGCTGCCGCTGCCGCCGCAGCGCACCCCTCCCAATATCGACCGTTTGAGCAAACTAGTGCAAGGTAACACAGACAGACACCCACCCACCCACAAACCTGGCTGGTCGGCCGCCGCGGCCGCCGCAGCGCCGGCACCCGCCAGCGCCTGCTGCAGCGCGGGCAGCACATCAGACAAGCTGGCTCCCCACTCGCACTGCACAGCAGGCAGCGTGGGACATGACAGCGTGGCATGGCGCCAGGGGTCAGAGGATATAGCGCCGGCAGGCAGCTTGGCCAGCGCAACCAGCAATGGGGGGCAGCACCAGGGGGACCACAGCAGGCACAGCAGGCACAGCAGGCACAGCAGGTTTACAAGCAACTCCCCCCCTTCAATCACTGCAGGCCCTGGGGGCAGCTTGGCCAGCGCCGCCCGCATGGGGGGCAGCACCAGGGGGACCACAGCAGGCACAGCACAGCATGGACAGCATGCACAGTAGGCACGGCCCCGCTAACTCACCGCAGGCCCTGGGGGCAGCTTGGCCAGCGCTGCCAGCATGGGCTGCAGCACCAGGAGGACCACAGCAGGCACAGCAGGCACAGAGGGCACAGCACAGCAGGCTCACCGCAGGCCCTGGGGGCAGCTTGGCCAGCGCTGCCAGCATGGGCGGCAGCACCAGGGGTGCCAGGCATGAGTAGCGCTTGACGGCCCGCTCCACCAGAGAGACCGCCGCCTCCCGCACCTCCTGCGAAAATTGCCACGAGAAAGAGCAGGGTGACGAGCGCTTGCAGACAGAGAAGAGCTCGCTTGCAGGAGTGTAAGCCAGTCAGATGGGCAGGATGTGCGGCACACTTTTGTCTCACTGCACCGCTGTGAAGTGGATGAATTGAGACGCAAGCTGTGCGTGGCAAAGTGCACGCCCTGCTGCACAGGCAACACAATACACCAATATGAGCACACCACCCATAAGCATCACAACTACCTCTGATGAATTGAGACGCTAGCTGTGGGCTCTCTATCTCTCTCCCCATACACTTGTGCGTCTGTTGATAACCACCAACTCACCGGGTAGCTGTGGGTGGCAAACCGCACGCCCTGCTGCACCAGCTGCACCGCCAGGGGAGGCACCGCGCCGAGCACCGGTGTGGGCATGCCCACAGACGCCCACCAGCGGTAGGCCGCCTGCGGGGCGAGGGTTGAAAGGGGAAGATGAGGCGGGGAGGCTCACATCGAAAAGTTTTTTATTCCAATTTTGAAGACACAACTGAAAAAGATGGTGGCAGAGCGGTACGGGGGGACGCCCGCCACTCCAGGACAACCACAAATGTTCCGCTGCCAATTCAGCCAACCAGACCGCCACTGCCCTTCTTTCCAGCATGCCTTGTCACTCCCTTGTGTTCTGTAAACTTCCCACAAGCCAGCCCCTGACTGCCCTTCATGCCTTGCTTGCATGGCTTCTCTGAAAATCTCCACCCACCTGGGACGCCCGCCACTCCAGGGGTTTGAACCTTACACCTGTTCCGCCACCAGCCATTGCACAAACCATCTTTCCAGCATTTGCTATATTTTCATAGATTGCCTAGGTTATAAGCATTCGCGTCTACAGTTTGTTCCACCCACCTGCGACGCCCGCCACTCCAGGTTCAGATACACCTTTTCCGCCACCAGCCAGCGCGGCCGCCTCCGTCGCCACTTGCCCCCCGGCCCGCCGCCGTTGCCGCCGCCGCCTGCTGCGCCTGCTGCGCCCGCTGTGGTGCCTGCTGCGCCTGCTGGGAGGGGGCCCAGCACGCCCTGCTCCTGCCGCAGCAGGCCCGACACCGCCGGTTCGTGCATCCACTTTTCGTCGCTGTTCCAGGCGGCCAGGTTGCTGGTGCTGTCGGCATATTCGTTGGTGCCCACTGCAGGGGTTCAGGGTTTAGGGTTTAGGGTTTGAGGGGCTGTCGGCGTGTTCGTTCATGCCCAGGGGGAAGAGGCAATCAAAATAAAGGCACAAACAGTGTGTCCACCTCCTGCAATCCGTCCCCAAAACCAAGTGCTGTTGTTACAAGTCGCTTCCCGTCGGTCTCCACGCCTCGCCCGCCGCGTTGTTCGCTCCCTCCGCCCTCCTGTCCCAGCCCAACAACATCGACCCGGCAACACACACACCCACGCGCACACCCACCTCGAACTGCCGAACACACACCGCAGGCCCACCTGCCAGCACGCCATCTCTCGAGACACAGAAGGTGAAGTATGAACAGCCGCGGAAGCAAGCAAGCAAAATGTGCAGAAAGTAACGCAACGCGCCCACCTGCCAGCACCCCATCCATGGCCAGCACCAGCTGCTTGAGGGACTCTGAGTCTGTGGCCCCCACACATCCCGCAGCCACCAGCAGCGCCTCAGCGGCCGCTGCCCGGATGGCCCCGCCTGCCCCCAGGGGCACCCCGCTGCACCCCAGCAGCCCCAGGGGCTGGGCGGTGTCCGGGATGCAGCCGGGGAGGTCGGGCAGGCAGGTGCGGGCGCCGCCCAGCACGCCCTCGATCTGCCGGGGTGGGGTGGGGTGGGTGTGTGGGGGTGTGCAAGTGTAAATAAGCTGTAAAGTGAAAAAATTCTGTTCAAATAGACGTTGTATTTAAAAGATTTAACCCCCGCCAACGACCTGTGGTGGGGGGGGAGGGGAGGGGAGGGGACGGGTCGGGTCGGGGCGGGGGGGGAGGTCGGGAACAAGCAAGCAAGGTGGGGGCGGGTGGGGCAGGCAGGTGCGGGCGCCGCCCAGCACGCCCTTGATCAGCGGGGGACGGAGGTGTGTGTGTGTGAGTCGAAACTGGTCATCCCCAGCACAGCTCGTCACCGCCAATTCTGCCGGGCGGTGGCGGCGCCTGGCCCCAATCGGACAGCAGGATCGGCCTCTGAGGGGGGCAGCCAATCAACAGCATCATCCACTATGCTTACCACTGCTAACAAACGTTCCAACGCTGCTGCCAACGGCCTCCCCTGCTCACCTGCAGCAGCAGCCCCTTGAGCTGCTCTCGTGGCACCTCCCCGGCGGCGCTGAGCTGGCGCAGCTGCTGCGCCGGGCCCAGCAGCATCGCCTGCACCAGCGCCTCGCCCAGGGCAACCTGCACAGGAGGGGGCACAGACGAGAGAGTTGGACAAAGTTAGCACAAAGTTGGGGCGAAGTTGGGACAACAAGACCAAGATGGCGGCGTTCAGAAAGTTGGGGGAGAAGAAGCGGTCGAGGGAGTGTCGCCAACAGCAGAGATGCCAGCCAGCCAGCCAGCCACCGTTTGCCTGCCAGCCAGCAAGCCAGCCAGGCGAGCCTCCCTCCCTGCCTGCCTGCCCCCCCGCCCCAAGGGTGCCTCCTCACCTCCTCAGCTGCCGGCTCGTGCCACGTCAGCGGCTGGCTGCACCCCGACCCCAGCTTGTCGACGCAGCACTCGATAAACAGGCCCTCGCCTGCATGCATTGGCGTTATAATGAGCATTTAGCAATAGCATGCTCAACAGGCCCTCGCCTGCACGCGGTGGCATTTGATTTAGCATAAACATTTGCACTGGCATTGGCATTGAATGTAGCAGACGCAGTAGCACTCGGTACATCACTCAACGAACAGGCCCTCGCATGCACGCATTGGCGTCAACATTGGCATGTCGCAGGTTGCAATCAGCGTGTAGCATGTAGCAGTGGCAGTAGTGGTAGCAACAGCAGTGGCAGTGGCAGTAGTGGTAGCGACAGCAGTGGCAGCAGCACGCATTCATTTTGGGGGGGGGGGCAAGCGCGTGAGGTGAGGGGGCGCACACATCAGGGGGAGGGAAGGCACGGCAGGCGCCAGGGCCGACGAGTCAGTAGAAGAGTAGGGCAGGGCATAGCAGGGCGTATGGGCCGGAGCCCGGACTGTTGAGCCAGCCAAGAACAAAGCGGTCAGGGTGGTGGAAACATGTGGTTGCGTGCTGCACCGGTACAGACTTGATAGATTGTGCCTTGTGCATCCTCCGACGTCCCCTGGCACCCCCTGGCACCCCCCGGCCTCCCCTGGCCTCCCCTGGCATCCCCTGGCATCCCCCACCGCTTACCCAGGTCGTACACGTCGGCGCACGCGTCGTGCTGGTTTGTGGGGTAGAAGCCCAGCAGGCCCGACAGCATGCTGCCCACCGCACGCGCCGTCGCCTCTTGCACCGACTGCAGGCCGATAGGCAGGGGTGGCACGTGTGAATTGAAAATGACGCCAACTAAATGCCGCGTGCCGTCGTGTCCTGCACTACTTGCAGGCCATCAAACGGGGTGGTAAACAACATACACTATGATGTGCAGGATCTGCCCACCTAAACCCAGACGCCCGGGAGCTGCCCAGCTGAACCCCCCACACCCCTGCCGCTCTGCCCCACAACACACTGCAGTACACCCACGCCGTGCCTGGGAGGGCGCCGCCGCCAGGGCGGCCACGATTTGCAGGATCTGTGGCTTGAAGGCGGCCAGGGAGGCCCCCGTGCGGAACGCTGTTGAGCTGAGCAGGCCCAGGCGCCACTGCAGGGAGGCCTCGTGTGCCTGTGGGGCGGCAGGGAGGGGCAGGGCGGGACAGGGAGGGGCGGATTTACAGGGGAGCCGAGGGAGCGAGGGCAGCAAGGGCACGGCACAGGGCCCCCACGCATAGCAGGAGCCCTGCTTACAACCTTGGCAACCTTGGATAGCCCCACCCCACTTCGGCCAGCCCGTAACGCTTCCTGCAGCTACCCCCTACTGCAACCTTGTGCACCTTGGACAGTGCTCCCGCCCCATTTCAGCCAGCCCCCACTGCACCCTGCAGCTACGGCCTGACGCAACCTTGCGCACCTTGGACAGGCGCGTGGTCCCGTCGGCTGCGGCGGCTGGCAGGTCCCGCAGCAGCTGCTCCACCAGAGGGCCCAGCAGCGTCTGGGCGGTGCACTGCAGGGGGAGGGAGGGCGGAAAAAAAACCCAGCACAGGGCAAAGCGTGGTAAAGAGCGTGGTGGTGCTAGCGTACTGGCACTCAGCGGCAAAGCCAGCAGCGTCTGGGCGGTGCACTGCAGGGGGCGGGAGGCACAAAAAGGCCAGATGTACGAGCTTTGTTGGCTGCAAAAACGTGTCCAAGGGGGCGGCAGGGAAACACACAGCACGAGGGCGGAGCGGGGAGGGTGCTGGCTGGCATGTTGACGCTCAGCTGCGGGGCGGGAGGGGCGGGATGGGCAAAACCAGCACAGGGCAGGGCGTGTTGGTGCTAGCGTGCTGACGCCCAGCTGCTGCGGGAGGCGGCGGGCAGGGGAAGGCAGCACCGGGTCATAATGTGTCAGGCCTGGCGGGGCGGGAGGGGACGGGAGGCAGCACAAGGGCCAAGTGTATTGCAACAGCACATGAAAGGAAATCAAACCACCGAGGGAAATGGGAGCCCATCCGTAAACCTTTATAAGAAGAACAAGCCAGAGAAAAAGCACATGTTCACACCCAAACATTGGCGATACATTCGCACCTGCGGGTCGGCCCAGGCGCTGCGTTGCACAGCATCAGCTCCCTCATATTTACGAGGGAGCCGATCAAAGAAACAAAACAAACGTTCTTCACTTCTTAAACACGCGCACCTCCGGGTCGGCCCAGGCCACTGCGTTGCACAGCACCGAGGCCTCCGCCCCCACCGACGTGAGCGTGCTTTCCAGCAGGAACTTGGACACGCGGCGCACCGCCGACCGGCGCAGGTCGGGGGGCAGGCGGGTGAAGAGGAGCTCCATCAGCGGCCTGTCAGGGAGGGAGGGGAGGGTGTCCACTTCAAGGTGTGGTGACAGGTGAAAAGTGAAGTAAGCGGGGCGATGCAGGGGAGCGGGTGCAGCGGGAGTGAGGGGCAGGCGGGTGAAGAGCAGCTCCATCATCGGCCTGTGAGGGAGGGGAGCGAGGGAATGGAGAATTTGTGGTGAGAGTGGATGGGCAAGGTGAACCACCCAAAGAGCGGAGCGGGCACAGCGGGGGGCAGGCAGGTGGGTGAAGAGGAGCCCAGCCAGCGGCCTGTGAGACACGGAAGGGAGACACAGACAGGGTGTGCCGAAAGTAGGAAGGGTGCGTGTGCTGCAGGGCAGCGGCGCAGGTTGAGCGGCAGGCGGGTGCAGGGGAGCTCCATCAGCGGCCTGTGAGGGACGGGAGGGAAGAGGAGGGTGCAGGTTGTGAGCTTAGTAAGCGGAACAAGGCTCTCAAGTGCGCACAGCGGGGGGCGGGGCAGGCGGGTGAAGGGGAGCTCCATCAGCGGCCTGCACCCTTCCCTCCCGTCCCCACATCATTCATTCGGCACAGCCCACGTGGCAACAGTACCAGTCCTGCAGTACCCACCTGAACATGGAGTTGGAATCCAGGAGGAAGCTGCCCTCCTCCATGGCCAGCTTCTGGCCCTGGGCGCCGTGCTCGCCTGGCAGGGGCGTAGGGGGGAAGTTGCACAAAGTTGTTGTTAGAAAGCAACACTACCAAGTTTTGACGAACTGACATAAGGAGGGATGCTCACACAAGTCCGGCTGGCGTTTGGCGGCTCGGACGTCCGAAGCATGGGAGATTTAGACGCCAAACCGCTGGCATGTGCCTGACCCGCACCTGCTTGCTCCAACCACCCCAACAAACACCCCCCCCAACAAATCTCCCGTCTCATGAGACCGTCACTGGGCTCCCGGCGGACATTGTATGGGAATCAGGGGGAAAAAAAGGGACGCCTGTGTGACCCGGGAAGATCAGGTTTGAGATAAGATGAGAGATTACGGCAACGTGAGCACTTGTAAACACACAGCCGCAAATACACGTCGTGAGAAGGATAACACTGCCCCACCTCTGTGCTCCGGGCAGTCAAGGTTTCAGATGCTCGGGAGCACTTGAAAAGCAAATAACACATCCAACTTGAAAAGCAAATAACACATCCAACTTGAAAAGCAAATAACACATCCAACTTGAAAAGCAAATAACAC
>JTEE01000025.1:1541986-1559942 GCA_002896455.3 Chlorella sp. ArM0029B | reverse complement strand
CAGCAGCAGGTGCAGCAGCAGCAGCCAGCAGCACCACAGCAGCGGCCACTGGAAGCACAGCAGGTGCAGCACACACAGCAGCAGGTGCAGCACACACAGCATCAGGTGCAGCAGCAGCAGCAGAATCCAGCGGCGCCACATCAGCAGCAGATTAAGGCGCAAGCCCTGGGCACCGTGCTGCTGCAGCATGCGCAAGCGCAGCCTGTGGGAACACCGCCAGCTCAGCCGCAGGCTGCTCCGCTGCCACCTGCCCCGCCCCTGGGGCTCCACCTGGCTGCACTGCCACCTCAGCCTTTAGCGATTTATCTGGGCAAAGTGGTGCAGCAGCCGATGGCACAGCTGCAGCTGCTGCCAAAGCCACAGTTGCAGGCGCAGGTGCAGGCACCCCTGCAGGCGTGCCCTCTGCCAACGCTGGCTCCACAGCAGCAATTGTACACGGCTGGAGTGCAGGCAGCTAAAGCGCCAGCCCAGCAGCCGCCCAGCGTGCAGGCAGCGGCGGCCCCAGCCCAGCAGCCGCCCAGCATGCAGGCAGCGGCGGCCCCAGCCCAGCAGTTGCCCAGCGTGCAGGCAGCGGCGCTGCCAGTCCAGCAGCCGCCCAGCATGCGCGCAGCGGCGGCGCCAGCCCAGCAGCTCCCCAGCATGCACGCAGCGACAGCGCCAGCTCAGCAGCCGCCCACCGTGCAGGCAGCGACGCTGCCAGTCCAGCAGCCGCCCAGCATGCACGCAGCGACAGCGCCAGCCCAGCAGCTGCCTAGCACGCAGGCAGCGTCGCCGTTAGGTCAGCATCAGCCCAGTGCGCAGGCAGCTGCGACCGCGCCGCCCGCCCTGCAGCCGCCAAGCATGCAGGCAGCTGCGCCTGCTCCGCCCGCCCAGCAGCCCCCCAGCGCGCAACTGACCGCCAGGCAGCAGGTGATGGCAGATGTTGCATCTGGCCAGCCTTCAGAGGCTTCGCAAGCAGCCCATGCGGCAGCGGCGGCTGTGGCAGCACTGGCCGCCTCCATGCCCATGGTGCTGCAGGCCCCAGCAGCACAGCATGCTGCGCAGCACGTGCCGCTGCAGCCCTGGCAGGGTGCCAGGCTGCAGCTGCCCTTCCAGATGCCGGCCTCGGTGCTGCTACAGCAGCAGATGGGCGCACTCGATTTGCTGCCGGCGGCGCAGGGGCAGCAGGGCATGGCAACATCGCAAGCTGGGAGCGTGTCGCCTGGCTCGCAGGCGGCTGCGGCACCTGCAAACGGCACGGTGCAGCTCTCTCGTGGAGAGGAGCAACAGCTGAAGCAGCGGCAGCACATGGAGGCAGCATCTCCACTGTCCCCTTCCACCGGCACGTCTCCCTCGTTCCTCTTTTGAAGAGGCGCTTGCCAGCAGAACAAGGGGAGGGGGGACGTGTGCCAGCCGGGTTTCCCCCCTGACAGGTACCTCCTGCCCCTGCTTGCCTGCCTCGCGTCCTTTGTATTTTTTGTCCTTGAGTAGAAACTTTCGCCATTGCCGAGATTTTTCCATCGACATGCAAGGTGGAGGTCGCTGCAACAGACCCGCCTGCACTTCTTGTAGTGTTTTTGGCACCAGACTTCCTTTCATTGGCCTGCTTGGTTTGCCTAGCGTACTTTCATTTGACTACGTGCTGTTTGCAGTCCACTGCTTTACAAGACGCACCACTCCAAACCAAGACCGCATCGCATCGCACCACACCACACATTGCCTTGACACCACACAACAGACACAACACACCGTTTCGAGTACCGCGCTTTGGTTTCCTTGCATGCCTTAGTGTGAAAGCGCGCGACACCCTACCCTGTTACACGACTTAAAGGCGCTTCAAGACACCATCTGGCTGTTAAGGTTCACAGAACAGCGTTGCTGCATGGCAGCGTCCTGCCAGCGGGGCGGACCTTTTGGCGGCACTGTCGGCTGGCGGCCCATGGGGCCCTTCAAGAGGCTGCAGTGACTTAGCATGGGGACTTTGTACGGCCTGCCCTGGGCTGCCCTGCCCCGGAACTTTATCGCGTGTCCACCTGGATGGTGGGGCTGGTGACATTGGAGCCGCTTGCAGCACCGCTGTGCTTGCCGTGGGACCTGGGGTTGGTCAGCTTGTGGGCACGGTGCTTCAGGTATTGCCTGCAGGAGCAAGGGACATAACCCAGCAACTCCGATCGACTCACGGCCCCGCCACGTGGGTTACTTTTGGAAGCCAAAGGCACAAGTGGCCAAAGGTACAAGTGAAGGCGACAGGAGATGGTGGGCAGGAGGGGTGGTCATGTGCTTCTGAAGCGCCCTCTCTTCACTCTCCACCAATGCATAACAGCAGCAGGACTCCACCTAGACCAGCCCTGCCAGCCCCAGTCCTTCCCCCTGCACCCACCTGTCCACCACCATGTCCCCCTGCTCCTCCATCTCGTCCTCGCTGCCCATGTCGAAGGGGTTGGCCCCAGGCCCGCGCGCACCCTCGTCCCCGCTCTCGGGGTCCTCCACATACCCCACAATGCGCTTCAGCGCCGCCGCTGAGCCGCCAGCCGCGGGGCTGCCCACGGGCCCGCCGCGGCCGCCCGCCTGCTTGCGCATCAGGGCCGCTTTGAGGGGCTGCGGAGAGGGGAAACAGGGGCATCGGTCTGAGTGTTCAGCACGCACCATCAGCCACTCCAGACAAGACAAGAAGTGTTCCCTTTCACTCGCTGCCTGCATGCCTCCCCAACTTCCCCTGACAATTCTTGCAGTGTTGCCGCTGGCAGCAGCCCGCTCACCTTCCCTGCACCCACAGCGTCCAGCCAGGCGGGGCCCGCCCATGTGCGCCGGCGGAAGCCCTTGCGCAGCGACTTCTCGCCCTCTGCCGCCGCTGCCGCCGCCTCCTCAATGCTGCCCTCTCCCTCCTCCTCCTCCTCTGCCTCCTCGCCTGCCGGCTGCCCATCCACGCGCGGCGTGGGCTGCCTGTCCCCCTTGTCCGCCCACTGCAGCTTCTTGTTGGACACCGCGCGCTGGCTGGGCGGCGCCACAACCACAGCCTCACTGAACTCGCTAGACTCCAGGCTGCTGCCGTCGGCGCTCAGCGCTGCTGCTGCCTCTGCTGCCTGGTACTCTGAGGCTGCGGTGACATCGGCAGCGGCTGCAGCAGCCACCTCAAGCTGGTCCACCATGCTCATGAGGCGGCCCAGGCGGCTGCTCACGTCGGACAGTGTGTTGGGCAGCTCTGGGAAGAAGAGCTTGTCGGAAATGCGTGCACCTGCTGCGTGCATGCGTGGGCTGAAGTCTGCAGGGGGAAGAGTGGGGATACAGGGGCAAAGATGCATGGAAGTGCGTCAAGGGCACTGATGAAAGAAGGTTCATACACCTGCTGTCACCGCCGAGCTCAGCATTGAGAGGCAAGCGAGCATGCCATCTGCCCCATCTGCCTGAACAGCCGACCACGCCTGCTGCCAGGCCAGCGCAGCCCCACGTGTGCACCAGATGCCACACTTCTCCCAGGCCTCCCCTGCGCATCCACCTCACTCACTCACCCTCTGGGGCTGGCA
The DNA here is from genome assembly GCA_002896455.3 of Chlorella sp. ArM0029B. Taxonomy (NCBI): domain Eukaryota; kingdom Viridiplantae; phylum Chlorophyta; class Trebouxiophyceae; order Chlorellales; family Chlorellaceae; genus Chlorella; species Chlorella sp. ArM0029B. Next base: position 1,556,439 of record JTEE01000025.1, on the reverse strand, counting down.
GCAGCTGCGTGCTGGCGCGGCGCTCCATCAGGCTCTGAGCGCTGATGCGCCGGATCTGGTGCTGCCCCGTGGTGCGGCGGGGGTTCATGCTGGTCACACGGCGGCTGCCTGCTGCTGTGAAGCGGCGCGATCCAGCGTTGGCATCGGCAGACATCTCTGTCGCCGCCTTGAGCCGCAGTGCCAGGAGGTGCAAGCCCTGCAGTGAAAGGCCAGGCAATCCAGTGAGGCACACCAGCCATGCACAGCGGTCGCGCACGCACACACACACGGCAGGCAGTGCTACTCCAGCAGCGGTGCACACGCTGCTTCCTGCCCCGTCTCTAGAGCAACATGTGATCCAGCGCTTTTGCTCGCACCTGGTCGGCCGCCACGCACACTTGGCTCAGCTTGCTGAACTTGTCCTTGGCGGCTGCCTTGCGCCGGCGCGCCTCTGCAATCGCCAGCTGCTTCTCCCGCAGCAGGTACTCCACGGCAGCCTCTGGCGAGGCAGCAGAGGCAGCAGCAGCGGGGGGAGCAGCGCTTGCAGGGCCAGCAATGGCATCTGCTTCCGCACTCTGGGAGGTGCCAGCCTCGCTGGCAGCCTCAACTGCGGCGCCAGCCTCGCTGGCTGCTTCTTCTGGGGCGCCAGCCTCGCTAGCTGCCTCATCTGCGGCGCCAGCCTCGCTGGCTGCCTCTTCTAGGGCGCCAGCTGATTCGCTGCCTTGGCCTGACCCCTCTGCAGCAGCAGCAAAACTGCCATCTTCCCGAGTGTCGTCCAGCTGCTGCACCTGCTCCGAGCCCGGCAGCAAGTCCAAAGATGACTGTACCTCTGCCGTCTCTTGCTGCTCCCCCGCAGCCTCTGGCTGCTCAGTCTGCTGCTTCTGCTGCTGCAGCGCCGGCTGCCCCATCAGCTGCTCCAGCTCCTGCTGGCGCCGCGCGCCCCGAGCGGTGTCGGTGTCAAACACTTCTGCTCGCTCCGCCAGCAGCCCCGCCATCTCCTCCTTGGCACGCGTCTCCCGCACCTCTGCAAGCCGAACCAGCTCACGCATGTTGGCCTCCTTGGCCTTGAGCCCTGCAGGGGGTGCCACAGTGGGGACCGGCAAGGCGGGCGCATTGTGGATGAGCAGGGCGGGCAGGGGCAGGGGTCGTGGGATGCTTGGCTGAGTGTGTGTGCATGATAAACGCACACAGGCATGGGAGAGGTGCACTGATCCACTGCCACATGCTGCCAATGCCAAGGCGGTACACAGCTGCCTGTGATACTACGCAATGAGGGAAGTCCTGCCTGCCTGCCTGCCTGCCTGCCTGCCTGCTGGCCCTCCCCACGCACCTCGCCAGAAGGTGATCAGGTCCTCAGCAGTGCTAGCGCCGCAGATGCCATGCAGGCGGCCCCAGGTGGCCTCCAAAGCCTCCAGCTCCGGCACCACGGCTGACAGGCGTGCGTTGGCGGCATCGCGCTCGCACCTGCAGGAAAGGTTCCAACCGGAGGGCAGGCCACATATTCAAGGTTGCGCTCATGCATGCACACACACACATGCATGTGCTGCTGACTTTGACCGATATGCATTGTGAGCTGCACTGCACGGCACCGTCCTGTCGTCTTCCCATGCCATAAACTGCAGCCTCCCCAGCAGGTGCTGCCGCTGCCAACGATAGACAGCCTAGCGCCCTGCCAGCCTGCAACCCTCACTTGTTCTTGGTCGTCTTCTCCTGCTCGATGCGTGCCTTCTCTGCCGCAATTGCCACCTGCTGCGCCTTGCGCTGCGCGTCCTCAGCCTTGCGGCGCTCCAGCTCCCGCACCTGCAGTACATCACAAATAGGGAGGCAGGCATAAGCAGGAGTGGGCAGGCTGCATGAATCTAGCAGACGTAACGGACTGAATTGTACCCGCACACGTAGTTACACTTCACACTCCCCCCGCTCTTCTGTCCCCACAGCCATGGCAACTGCTTGATACTGTCCTCCTTCCAGCCCCGGCTGGAGCCCTGCCCCTTACCACCCACCCCACCCACCTCCTTGCGCCTGTCCTTGAGCTTCTTCTGCCAGTCGCCCTTCACTTGGTCGTACATGGCAACCACACCGCCCAGGTCGCGCTCAGCGTCTTCCTTGGCTGCCCGCATCTCGTGCATCTGCTTGCTGAGGGTGGTGAAGTCGTCGCCAGCACCCTCCTTGAGTGCACGCGCCTCGCGCATGCGCGCTTCGCTGGCGGCGTGGTCCCGCCTGCAGGGAGTGGGGAAAGAGAGGCAGACGGGTGCAGGCAGCAGACAATGTGGGAACGGGGCAGCACCTGACTGCAGGTTGCAGCAAACGCCTGCAGGCAGTAGGAAAGAGAGGCAGGCAGGTGCAGGCAGCAGATAATGTGGGAACGGGGCAGCAACTGGCTGCAGGTTGTGTGTGTCCGCCTGCATGCGCCATCCAGCTTTGCAAGCGTCCACTGGGGCAGCACCCACCTGCCTCGTATCGCCCTTCCATCCCTGCACTGATGCATCAATCCCTCCCATGTGGCCCACCTGGTGCGAATCTCCAGCAGCTTGTACAGCTCATGCTTGGCCTCCGCCTCCAGGATGTCCTGGTCCACAACCGACAGCTCGCTCGTCAGCACCGCCAGCCGCCCCTGCAGGCTCTCCTGCGCCTGCGGCATCAGCTGCTCGCAGTCGCGGCTCGTGGTCTCCAGCTGCTCCAGCCTGCAAAGGGCGTGCAGGGCAGCAGGGTGGTGCCAGGAAAGCAGGGTGGTGCGCTTCAGCGTGAAGCGAGCTGTGGGAGGACGCTGTGGCGGTGCATGTGCTGGGGATGCCAGGCGTGGCAAGCTGGGCGCCAGGCAGGCAGGCACGCCAAGCACCCACAACTCTTTCTTTTTCTTTTTCTAGGAAGTGCGCCCTGCCCAGCACCCACGTTTCGTCCATCGCCAGCGTGGAGCGCCGCAGCTCGTTCAGCTTCTCCTTCTTGGCCTCAATCTCACGCCGCAGCAGCTTGATGTCCTCCTGCTGCAGCTCGCCACCCGACTTGCCGGCGTCGTTGCGCAGCTTCCCCAGCGACTCCAACAGCACGGCACGCTCAGACTTGACGCGCTCCAGCTCGGCGCGCTGCAGGGGGCGTGGTTCGAAAGCGGGGCGTGTGGGCAAGGCGTGAGCAGGACTGCTGCGGGGCGCAAGGATGATGATAGGGGGAACAACTGTCGTGCATCAACTGGAGCCGGGCATGCAAGTTTTTGTTTGCTTGAAATTGTATGGCACCGAGCCGGGCTGGCCGCATCCAGCCTCCCGAGAGCCCCGTCTGCAAACTCGCAACCGCCTGCCTGCACCCAACCGCCACCCCATGCTGCACCCTGCTGCAGGTTGCCCACGCACCACGCGCTCCTCCTCTGTGATCTCGTCATCGCTGATTCGGTGGCCTACAGCGCCGCCTATTCGGCGTGGGCTGGCGGCACGCGCCTTGCCGGGGCTGCGCGGCTTGGTCATCGGCGAGGTCGCCCGGCCGACGGCAGACCCGCTGTCCCCGTCGCCAGACGCCAGAAAGCGCCCCAGTTCGGGCGCCGTGCGCAGCAGCTCATCCCGCGTCTTGAGCTTGGGCAAACGCAGCGTGGACTTCTTCATTGTGCTGCGCCGCCCTGCCGGCCTGGAGCCGGAGTTGCGGGGCGGGGCTTGACCGCGCCTCGGAGGGGCGCTGTGGGGCCCTAGGTGTGTCGTGTGATTCAGACACCGCGCCAATTTGGGAAACAACTCGGTCAGCCTTGGTGGTGTGCGTGCTGTGCAGCCCTCGTGGCGATTAGAAATGGGCCTCCAAGGCCGCCCTCGCACCTGGGCGATCGTAGTGGAGCCAGCCGCTCCTCCGCAGCCCGACACTCCCGGCACCTCCGATTTCGCTCTGCCCCGCGCCTGAGCCCCCGCGCCGCCTGCCATGTCTGACAACGGAGGCAGCCGTGGCGCCTCGCCGATGAGGTGGGCAAGCGGCCCGGTGCAGTGCGCAGCAGCCCGCATCACTCCCCTGCTCGTGCGCTCACCCCACTTGCTCTTGGTGCAGGGATGAGAAGAGCAGGAGCCCCAGTCCTCGGGGGCGCAGCAAGAGTCGCAGCAAGAGCAGGAGCCCGAGCCGTGACCGCTCCAGGACCAAGAGCCGCAGCCGTGCGTGCGCCGCCGCCGCTGCCGCCGCCGCCGTGCCCGCACGGCAACCGCTGACCAGCTAGCCGCACAGCAGCCTGCACTTGGCCACGCCACGCCTCCAGTTTATGCCCGGCCCCGGGAAAGCACCGCACTCGGCTGGCCAGCCACCCTGCCGGCAGTGCGGCCGCACCGAGCGGCACGCGGCCGCCACCTGCCCTGCCCCTGCGGCCCCTGCTTGCACGGCTGCACGGCCCGGCTTTGCACCGCAGCAGCTGCCCGGCTAGTGTTGTCGCTTTTGCGTTGCAGGCTGGACTGCTGGCACTCAGGTTTGGCACCCCCCTGCTGCCGCTGCTGCGCCCCTCCCTCCCCTGGCACACCGCTTGTGGCCCTGCCCGGTGCAACCATGCGACGCTCGAGTGGGGACGATCAACAAAATTCCCGCTTCTCCGTTGCCGCTGCATCCCCGCCGCGGATTCCCTTTTGGCCACGTCCCATGCTGCACCAGCCATTGTGCTCGCACCCTTACTCACCCCACCCGCTGCCGTCCATTCTCGCTTTCGCGGCCCTTTTCCCTGCCTCTTTCTGGCCCCTCTCTGCTCCACAATTTCTGACCCTTCTCTGCCTTGCTGTCCTCCCCTCCCGCCCCCAACCCTCTGCCTGCAGCATCCAAGGGCAGCCGCTCGCCTCGCCGCGAATCTCGCAGCCGCTCCCCTCGCCGCTCACGCAGCCGCTCTGCCGGGCGCGCTGGCGGCGCCAACGAGTGGCGGGTGAGCCTTTACGTTTGGTTTGTGGTTGACACGTCTTGCCAGCAGAAACCTGAAGGGCAGCGGGGAGGGGGGAGGCCCTGTGCTGCCTGCAGTTGCCCATTCGCCTGTCGTGTGTGTCTGCCAAGCAACCGCTGCTTTCTTTCCCGCCCAAGCTGAAGCGCCTGTTTGACAAGGGTTCCTCACCGCTCCTCTGTTTCCCAGAACGTGGAACGGCTGACCTGGCCCCTGCTGCTGCAGCCCAAGCTGGACCGCCTGTTTGACAAGGGCCCCTACCCCAGCCCTTTTACCTCACCACCCCGGCCCCTGCTAAACCAACCTGTTCCCTGCCTGCAGCCCAAGCTGGACCGCTCTTCTGGCCAGGGTTCCCCGCCGCTGCTCTCTTTCCCTCGTTGCTAACCGGCTGACACGGCCCCTGCTGCTGCAGCCCAAGCTGGACCGCCTGTTTGACAAGGGCTACCTGCGCAAGGCTGAGATCGACCAGGTGCTGCTGGACGACATCGACAGTGAGTGGGGGGGCGCAGGTTGCTTTCTTGTAAAGGGTGCTTGGTTTGAGGGCGTGGGGGCTGAACGGGCAAGTGCGTGGGGGTGATAACGAGGGGGCTTTGACGGGTGCTTGTGACGGGCAGTTTTGGCCGGGTGCACAGAGCTGAGACAGCACAGGAAGCGGTAGCACCCAGCTCAGCACGGCCGGATGTCTTCGCAGGAAGCTGCTGCCTGTGCTGATAACAAAACTCGGTGGGACTGTTGGTAAGAGCGCGCTGCCTCACCCGCCTGCCTGCCCCGCCTACCTCGCGTGCCTGGCTGGCCGCCTGACTTGCCTGCCCGCCTTCCTGCCTCACCTGCCTGCCTGCTTGCCTCCTCCCGCTTGCTTGCCTGCAGAGCTGAGCAATGATGAGGCGACGTGTGTGGTGGACCGCTTGACAGAAGCCAACTTGGAGTGAGTGAGGGGAGGTGCTGGGGGGAGGGGGCGAAGGGCATTATGGGGCAGGAGGCAGGGAAAGAGATAGAAGAGGAGAGCGAGCGGCACGCCACCCTCAACTAGCCATCGTGCGGCAGCAATTGCAGACTTGTTCCTGTGCTGCCGCGGCATGATTGCACGCAATGTGTTGTAGCCGCACCTGCAGCCGCATCCGCCAGTCCGACCGCCTCACGGCGGGTGTCAATAACATCAGCTCAGAAACAGCTTCCCGCCCCTTTCTCCCCCTTGCTCTCACTGCATCACTTTCTGTGGTTGCCCGCCTCCTCGTGCAGGCGCATCCGCAACCCCAACGGATTCATCGCCGGCATCATCAAGCGCGTGCGCCTGGACGGGCCCGACCGAGGCGCCGGCAAGGTCGACATGCTGCCGCGCTCGGTGCGGCACCGCATCGAGGACGCCATCGACGACGTGAGCCTTGCTTTGCCTTCCTTGTTTTTGCTTGCTTGCTGCCGCGATCGGTGCGCCACCGCATTGAAAATGCTATCGACGACGTGAGAGCTCTGCTTTCCTTGTTGTTGCTTGCTGCCGCGCTCGGTGCGGCACCGCATCAAAGGTGCCGTCGGCGACGTGAGCCTTGCTTTGCTTGCTTCCCCTCTGGCCCATTTCTCTCGAGGGCTGGTTGCCGTTTGGGGGGCTGGCTGCTTGTGGGGCATGCGAGCTTGGTTCCTTCTCAAGGGGCTGTTTTAGGGGGCGTGCGTGAGCCTGTTTCTTTCTGGACGGGCCGCTTTCGGGGGGCGCGCTCTGTGGTGCTAAAGGAAGGGTCGTGAGTAGTGGGGGGGGTGCGCAATGGCGAGAGGGGCGGTGCCAATAGTACGGCGGCGTAGGGCAGAACCCTCCCTCCCACTGCAGCGCAAGACTCGTGCTGCCCTTTGCAACCGCCCTGCACGCTGCCTGCACGCTGCACCCATGCTGCGCGCCTGCATGTCACCCCAGAGCGCGATGAGGATACAAACAACCAATTCAACCAGTTCTGCTACTTAGCAAATACGTGCTGATACCCTTACCTGAATTTACTGAGCGCTCCAGAAACATCCGTGCACTGGCTGCTGTTCTGCCTGCACCTCTGCCTGCACCCTTGCCTGCTGCACATGCCCGCCTGCCTTGCCCGCTAGGACCCTGCCTTCCAGTGTTGAAAATATTCTCCACTGTTAATGCGTGTCAAATGAGAGGGCGACCGCGTCTGCAAAAGTGTCCCTCGCTGATCTAAAAACAACTAATCTTCTCTTTGAGGCACTCTCCCCGCCCGCCCGCCTGCGCCTGCCGACACATCTGCACCGCCTCTTGCTGCACATGCTCCCCCGGCCGGTGATCACATTTCTTGTATTTGCTACTCTTGAGTCAATTCGAGTTTGAGTCAACTCCTCCTCTCACTGTCTTTGTCCACACTCTCTCCTCACCCTATCCAACGTTACATCTTGTCACCCTCCCTCCCTCCCCCACCACCGCAGTGCAAGATTACGCGTGAGGAGGTTGACGAGCGCATGGTGCACCCCCCTCCCACCTCCTCTCGCCCTCTCTCCTCACCCTCTCTTCTACTTCCATATTTTCACCCCTCCCCCACCCGCTGGTGCTGCGCAGGATCACACGCAAGGAGGCTGACCCACAGCATGGTACCTCCCCCCCTCACCGCTCACCTTTCTCCTCACCTGTCTCCTCATCCTCCCTCCAGCGCATGGCATGCCCGGCCTACCTCCTCTCCTCCTCTCCTTTCACCTTCTCTCCTCCCCCTCCCTCCCACCCCTCCCTCCCCTCCACACCGCAGCGCAAGATCACGCGGGAGGAGGTTGACCAGCGCATGGTGCGTGCCCTGGCCGACATGCCTGCCCACCTGGCGGAGGAGGCGGTGACGCGCTACTGCCGCTCCCTGGACGACCACGTGCGCAACCGGCAGGGATTCATGGTGAGGGGGGACGGGACAGGCAGGGGTGCAATTTGTGGATTTAGGGAGGAACAGGGGCACTGCCGCTCCCTGGACGACCACGTGCGCAAACGGCAGGGATTCATGGTGAGGGGGGAAACAGGGCAGGGGTGCAATTTGTGGTTGTCGTTTTTTGTACCCCTCATATACACAAGTAAAATGCGCTCTCAAGGGAGGCAACAGGGCTTTGAGATGGGGGGGGGGGGCCAGGACGAAGGGCAGGGGTGGGGTAGGCCGTACCACGTGCGCAAGCGGCAGGGATTCATGGTGAGGGGGGACGGGACAGACGGGGTGTGCTGTAGTGGATTTGGGGAGGAACAGGGCCCACTCCCGCTCTCTGGATGACCATGTGAGGGGGGACAGGAAAGGAAGGCAGGGAGGCGGTTAGCGAGGGGACTTTATAGTGAGGGCGGCGGCAGGGCAGGGCTGCATGGTGAGGGGGGACGGCACAGGCAGCCCCTCTTGAGCTGCAGGGAGGGCGTGTCGAGGGAAGGACGGCGTCCGTGGGGGAAGGATGGGCGGTGGGAGGGAAGGATGGGCGGTGGGGGAGGCCGTAAGGGCAGGGCTGCATGGTGAGGGGGGACTAAGAGGAGGGGTCGTACGTTGTGGGCCCGCAGGGCGAGCGCGGGCACCCCAGGTGCCGCCCATGGTGCTGGGTACTGCTGCCTCCTCTCTTCTGGGCTGCTCGGTGCCTGCAAGCACACATACACAAAAGGGCCAAACCCTGGATTGCTGGACGGTTGAGAGAGGATGAGCGTGCTCGACGGGGTGGGAGGAGGCTTGCCTCACCGCCCCTTCTCGTATACGCCCGGTGGCCCGGTTATGCTGCTCCGCACATGCCCTGGCCCTTCCACCCACTGTCCCGTGCAGCGTGCCACCAGCACCCACGCTCACCCAACCCCTGCCTGCCTCCCCTCCCCACCTCCTTGCATTTGTTATTCAATCCCACAGATGGGCATCATTAAGAAGGTTCTGGAAGAGGACCGCTTTGGCGGGGCGGCGCCCCGTGGCGGTGGCGGCGGCGGCTACGGCGGCGGTGCCGGTGCGCGCGGCAGCCTGCCCTGCCTGCTCTGCCTGCTCTGCCTGCCCTGCCCGCGCTTACGGCCTGGCCTTGTCCTGTGGCTGCCTTTGCCGGCAATGCTTGGCGGGCTGCGTCATGCCTGATTCTCTGCCGCAATGCGTTGGCGCCAGCGCAGCACCATTTCTAGATGCTCCGAGTCCCCAGCCCACACCAGCCGTGCAGCGGTGCCGACTGTAGTCCCGTCACCCCCTCTGCCCTTCGCCTGACCCTCCATTTTGCTCTCTCCTTGCCTGGCCTGCAGGAGGCTACGAGCGCGGCGGTTACGGGGGCGGGGGCTACGGTGGTGGTGGTGGTGACCGCTACGGCGGCCCGCCCCGCGGCGGCGGCGGCTACAGCGGTGGTGGCTACGGCGGCGGCGGCTACGGCGGCGGCGGCGGCGGCTACGGCGGCGGTGGCGGCTACCGGGACGACAGGTGTGTGGGCACTACACAGCACCCCGCAGGATGTACACATCGCTCCTCCGGCGCTCCTCCTTGCCCCTCTTTCCTGACTATCTGCTTGCCTGCTTGCAGCCATTCATGCCTCCGCCTGCCCTGCTCCTCCCTGCCTCATACTGCCACTTCACACCTTCACGTGCCCCGCTGGTGATGCGCAGGGGCGATCGTGGCGGCTACTCTGGCGGCGGCGGCGGCGGTGGCGATCGGTACTACGAAGACCGTGGGCGGGACCGCGACTATGGCCGCAGGTACTGAGGTCGCGGCTACCCACCGCACAGTGCCTGGGAGGCACTCTGCCGCGGCTCAAAGCAGCCCAGTGTGCCGCTGAGCAGGCGGTGGTGTGCAGCCCTCAGGGACCTGTCTGGTGGTGTGCCAAACTGAGCTGTGGGTGGCTTGTGGCGGCCTGCTTCCTTGGCAGGGCTGCCTCTGTGCACCCGCCTGCCCGCCTGGCTGCCATGCCTGTGTCCGCTCTTCTCTCTCCTGCATGCTGCCTGTTCCCCTGCATTGCCTCCCGCCCCCTCTCCCGACTGCCCTGTGTGACGATGTGTGACCTGCCAAAGGCTGATGGGAGTGTAAATGACCAGTCCTCTGCACACATCATTGGTTCGAGAAACAAGAGTGAAGTTACAATGCCAGCAATTTGTGGGAAGAGGGTAGTAGGGGAAGGGGGAGCACAGGTGGTCAACTGTGTCGTGAGCAGAGCGGAAGTGGTGAGTTGGGAAGGAGCAGAGCAGAGCAAAAGTGGTGACTTAAGAAGGGGCAGAGCAGAGCAGAGGGGGAGCGAAGGTGGTGGACCGAGGCAGGAGCAGAGCAGAGGAAAGGGAGAGCAAACGTGATCCAAGCGAAGGTGATTTAAGTGAGGCGGAACAGGGGCCGCCTCCAAGGCTGCCGCGCCGGGGTGTGGCGGGCAAATAGGGCACAGTGTGTAGACAAGGGGGTGCAAACATGATGCATCGACGGGCGGAGGGTGCCACTTAGACCGGCCGGACGGCCCATGTAGGGGCGGTGGTGCAGCCACACCCGGGCCTGCCAGCTGCCCTTACAGCTCCTTTGCGGTGACCTGCAAGCATAGAAAGGAGGGCCCGCGGGGTAAAATTATCCGCGGGATTTCCTCAAGTGAGGTGGTGTCTAGGGTCCTGCAAGCATGGTCATGTCGTCAGTTGGGCAGCAGTTGGGCAGGGCCCTGCAGGGGTCCCTTCACCGGTGCAGACAAGGGATTTCTAGCTGTAGGTGAAATATGGCGGGGTTTACAGCCCGGTTCCCGGTTCCCGCAAGCAGCCGCCGGCCACGCAGTGCTGGCAGGTCCCTTCAGCTGTGCGGGCAAGAACTGCCCGGCTGTCCCTCCAGCTGCTCCGTTTTGGGGGCAGGGTGCAGTCCGACATAGTCCAAACTCAACAGCAGCCGGAAGCTGCTGGATTGCTGCTGCTGCACCGCGCACGCGGGCCAGAGCCCCGCCCTTCCATGCTGTTGCCATCAACCCTGTGCCAGCGGCGGTCCCTTTGTAACCCCACCACAGCAGTGCCTCCCCGTCTTCGCACCTTGAGCTGGCCGCTGCTGGCGAGTGCGCGCATGAGGCGGCGAGCAAGAAAGATGTAGTGGGGCGGCCATGCCGGGTGCAACTCCGCAAACTCCGAAGCAAAGCTGAGGAACAGGATGGGCGGGAGGAGCAGGGCGAGGCCGGAGGCTCCAAACAGGGGGAAGAGGAGGGTGAAGGCGGGGTGCGCGTGGATGGCATGCTGCGGGGAGGGAGAGGGAGAGGGGAGGGAGCAGGTGCGAGGGGCAGTGGGAGGGGCCGAGAGGCGGTTAGCAGTCAGTCAGTCAGTGAATTTAACGTCTAGGGAGGCGCGTGACGCTCTCATACGACGGTTTGATTGTGGGGAGTGGGAAAGGGTCAGCTTCCGTGACCGGTTTCGCCCTTGCTGAAGGGGCTCATCAGACGGATGGTCAAGGGCAGCGGCAGGTCAAGGGCACCTGCGCTGCCGTGCATTGCGTTGAGCACAGGCAGGGGCTGTGTCAGAGTTAGCAGTCACAGCCAAGGGCTGCCATGAAGAATGGTCGTCTGCAGTGCGGCTCAGGCATGGCTAGGGCTGGCGGAAGGTTTACAAGTAGAAAGTCACCTGCAGAGCGTGCACTCCGTGCCAGAAGCCCGCCAGCAGGGCCGCTCTGCGATCGGCAGGCGCGGCGCACTTTCGTGAGCAAGTCCAGCCCAAGTTGGTGGCATGCAAGAAGTGGCTGTCCTCCTGCTAGCACGGCCATGCTGGCTGCAGCACTGGGGGTTACGCCCACCAACCAACCAGTGGCGGGGGCGGCAGCAGCGGCACCCGAGCAGAGGGGTGCTCAGGCGATGGCGGCGCGCGCTCAATCTTGCAATCAGCAAGATTCTTGAATTGATAACAGCACTCTGCGCACGCAAACAGACTCTCAGCAGGCAGGTGTGTGCAGAAGGGCGCTGCGAGACCACCTGGACGAAGGGCTCACATGAGCAGGGCCGCTTCTACCAGGCCCAACACGGACGCTTTGCGCCCTTTGCCAGCAGCGGGGCGGCCCAAGAGGGGCTGCATAGCGGGCTGCACCATTCCGGAGCGAGCTCGTCTGTCTGCTGTCTGTCTATGAACAGAGCCCTTCGTTTAGCTCAGGCAAATCTGGTGGCAGCAAACACAGCAAATGTTTCCAGAATTTGGCAGGCTCGATCACTGGTCTCTTCCCCAGAGTGTGGCCGCCCGCTTGGCCGCGGCAGCGCACAGCGTGGCGGCAGCGCATCGAGGATGGTCTGTGCAGTAGGAGGGGAGGAGCACAGTGCTCGAATTGTGTTGAGGCAGAGTGCTGATTTCAGCGAATTCAACTGGCGAACAAGCAGCAAAGCAGCAGGCTAGGACGCGTGCAGGTGGGCCGGCCCCGCCAGTGCTGCAAGCCGCCAACACCAGTGCGGTGTTGCGCAAGAAGGCCCTCCCCCCGCCCCGTCATGCTCAATCAGGGAGTTTAAGCACTCTCTGATCTTGGGATTGTTCACTTCAGTAAGCAACGGCACATTTTCAAATGATCAGGGCAGCTGTGCCTCGACCACCGGAAGTGGGTGCACGGCAGCGCCGGAGCGCGGTACAGCATCACATGTTGTCCTCCATGCCCGGCCGCTTCCTTTGCGATGACAGGCTCGTCACGGCGCGTGGGTTGCAGAGAAGCTGCCGAAAACTTCCATGAGCTCTTTCCGTAGCATCTTCGCCGCGGGTTCCGCCGGCGCCGGTACACGGTGAGGTTATTAGCTGGGAGAAGGGTGCCGTGAAGCAGAACTCTCACAGCTAGAACTCCCTTGTCTATAATCAGCTGAGACCCCCAGCGCTCGCCTCTCCCAAACTCTCCAGAACTCCTCCCTCTGCCCGCACAGACACACCGCATTTTGCAATCAAGATGGGTTTCTTCTCGTGTTTCCGAGCCAGCTCCACAGTCGAATGCAATGCCGGCGCTGGTGCCCCGCCGCCGCCGCCTGGCCCCGCTGCCTCCCTTGCGACCGGCAAGCGCCAAGCAGCAGCCGCGGGGGAACCCGCAGCAGCCTCCAGCATCGCATCGATGCAGCCTGCTGGCAGCTACAGCGACTTCCCCAACCACACACCCCTCGCCCTGGGCGCTCAGTCCTGGCCCGACTCTCCCCAAACCAGCAGCCGTGGCGGCAGCGCACCTGCCACACCACCTGCCGCAGCACTGCTCAAACCTGAGTCGGAGGGTTGGGCAGGGGCCGGCTATGAGAGCAGCGAAAGCGAGGACGCGGTGTGCGAGCTGCCCGCCCGCCTTTCCCTTGCCAGCACATCAAGCGGCGACATGAAGCGCCTGCTGTCGCGCGGCGGGCGCAGCGCACGCAGCACGATTCGGGAGCAGCTGGGAGACGAGGCGGAAGGTGAGGCCACCAGTTTTTGACTGAATCCTGCTGGTCTTTTTGGCCCTGCTTTGCTGTGCTGTGCACAGAGCATGCGGCACCGCTGCCATGCCTTGCCCATGCCAGCCTTGATGCCTTGCTTTGATGCCTTGCTGGCACGGCACCACGACGCCCGGCCGCGTGCCCGCTTGCCTCGCTCACCGCCACGTGCACTCCCCCCTCCCACGCCCGCCTCCTTCCCTGCAGTCCGCCTCAGAGAGGTGTTTGCCGCCTATGCCTCCTCCTTTGGCATGACCAGGGCGACGTGAGCTTCCCCGCTGCGCCCATGCTGTGGTTGCCGCTGCTGCTGCCTGGCATGCTGCGCTGCGCCCATGCTGTGGTTGCCGCTGCTGCTGCCTGGCATGCTGCGCATACCTGCCTGCACGCCTGTGGCCTGCGGCTGCTGTGCTGCCTGCTGCCTTGCATGCTATGCCTGTGGCCATGGCTTGGGGCACCCGCACACCAGCACTGCCCCATCCACACCACCCCCTGCTTGTCTCCTCCCCTGCCCGCCGCAGGCGTCTGGACCGCTTCCGCTTCCTCATGCTGTGCAAGGACTGCGGGCTGGTGGGCCGCAGCTTCCGGGCCTCCGACGCCCACGCCGCCTTCTCACAGGCCAAGCCCATCAAGCGGAAGGGGATGCGCTGGTGAGGAGGGAGGGTGTGATGGGGGTGTTGCAGGGTTTAGGGTTTATGGCGGGAGACATACCCAGCAAGGGGGAGGAGATGCGCTGGTGAGGAGTGGGAGCGTGACACCTGCACATGCCCTGCCCTGCTGTGCCCAGCGTGCTGCTGCAGCGTCACCGCCGACAGAGCACCTCTGTCTACGTGGGGGCTTGTGCTGCCGCCCGCTGCCCTGCCCTGCCCCAGGTGAGCACCTGCCTCAACCCTCTCCCCTCTCCTCCCGCCTCCCCTGCCTGCCGCAGGCTGGGCTACACCGATTTCTGTTCGGCCCTGTCCCTGGCGGCTGTGAGCCGGGGGTGGACCCTGCAAGAACTGGTGCACAAGGTAGGCGCCTGCCAGAGGCCCTCGCTGCACAGCGTGTTTGCACAGCACTGAGCGGCGGCACACTTGGCGCAGCGTGGCGCAGCACAGCATGCGCAGCACAGCATGGCGCAGCGCATGATTCCATTCGCTCGATTCTCCCATTCCTCCCGCTTACATATATAACGCGATTCCCTTTCCCGGCGCGTGCACTCTTGCCAACAAAAACAAATTAGGCACCAGCACCGCCGATTACTTTGCATCCTCCCTGCCCCACTTCACCTCCATTGCCGACATGCGCG
>JTEE01000025.1:1526762-1539171 GCA_002896455.3 Chlorella sp. ArM0029B | reverse complement strand
ACCACCACGCATGCGTGGCTTTCCCAGAGTGCATGCACCCGCATTCCTGAGTTTCTTTCTGTTTGTTTCAAAGCCCACAAAGATAAGCTTTCCCTTCTCCGTCCCATGAGTCCTGCTGGCTCCGTGGACCCTAAATGTAATTGATTGATTGATTGATTGTATGCGCACCATGCCATCCTTGCATTGATACCTCCTGGCTGGCATGCCAGCATGCCGAACGGCGCACATCCCTCTCGCTGCTTTCAACTCCCGTCTGATCTAACCCTGTTCACCAACAGCACCATTGTATCCTCTGAAAACCCGTCTGCCTGTATGTGGACCTTGCTTAAATGTCGCCAATTCACACAACACACAACACGTAAGAATAAACAAGGAAGAAGTGTAATGAAATCAGATGAGGGCATCAATGCTTGGGCAACAATCGGCTCACAATGGCAGCGCTCGCGAGAGGGGCAGCGCTCAGAGCGGCAGCAGGGACGTCTTGGCAGCATAATCAAATTTAGGGTCACTCAGGATCCCCAGCACCAGACGCTCCTCAGCGCTGAGCTGGCGCCCCTGGCGGTGCCTCTTCAACTTCCGGCCTGCCACCTCAGCACCCGCACCCACCCGGCCTGCCTCCTGCTCAGGGGCCGCCTCTGCTGGCGCCTCTGCCTCACTGACAGGCTCGGCTGTGGCGGCAGCATCACCAGACACACGTGCCGTCGCACGCTCCAGCCGCTGCCACAGCACGTGCTGCTCGTTGTGCGGCCCCACCTGCTGGGCCTGCTGCTGTGCCTGCTGCGCCTGCTGCGTGTCTTCGCCAGCTGGAACCCCCGCCCCTGGCCAGCTGCTCTTGTGCAGCAACACCTGCAGCTCTGGCCGCCCCCTTAGGTCCACTTCCAGAAGCAGCATCGCCGCTGCCCGGTCCACGGCATGCCGCGGCAGCACACAGGGCAGCAGGGGGCGCTCTGCCTGCTCGCCGCCGCTCCCCCGCCCGCCGCCCTGCTGGACCACCACAGCGGGCGCAGCAGCTGCCGGCGGGGCCGCCCCGCGCCGCCGCCGCACCGCCCCCTTCTGCTCCAACTCTTCCTGGTGCTTGCGTGCCTGCCGGCCCAGAGCCTGCATCACAGAGGAGTCGAGCGCCTGCAGGGGGTGCACGAAAACAACGGTGGGAGCAGTGCAGTGGTTAACGTGGGCCCTGCGTTTTCAACAGGCTGGCACGATGCATCTGCGGCACACTGTTGTGCAGAACCCTTCTTATGATGCTGCACAAAGAGAGGGGAGGAGAGCCGGGCGAGACCCGCTGTTTTTTGGGGGGCGGGCGAGCTGTTTTTTATGAGTCGGGCGAGACCTGCTGTTTTTTCCTGACTTCCTAGGGGCGTCAGGCTTCAGACTGCCGCTGTGACGACACCAGTACTGTCATTCTACTCAGCTGCAGCGGGCCGCAGGCTGAGCGGTGGGCTGGGCAAGGGCCGCTTGCTTGCACCACAGGGGAGGGGCACAGGGCCCGGCATGGACTTCGTTTTGGAAAGGGCGGGCCAATGCACGCCATGGAAGCTGACTGGGCGCCGGTACTGCCGCCGCTAGCATGCACCACACGCGTGGCCGCGGTCACCATTACCGAGGGTGCAGAACGGTGAGGCAAGGCAAAACGACGGCAAACCCGTGGCCGGACACAATGGTGCTGTGCATGCTGTGCATGCTGTGCATGGATTGGTCGCAGGTGGATGCATGCCCTCAGCTCGCTCAACTGCCCGCTCCTGCCCCGCCCCTATGCACTGCCCTCTGCACTGGCTGGGACAAGTGGCCCCCCATGGTCCTGCCCGCCTCACCTGCAGCATACGGTCCAGTACCTCTGACACCACCTGACTGTACTGCTCACGGTACCGCTGCCGCTCCGCCTTGTCGGCGCTCACCCAACCTTGTCCCTCCAGCTGCTGCTGCTGCTCGGACCACTGGTCTGGGCCGCTGCCGCTGCTGCTGCCGCTGCTGCTGCCGCTGCTGGCCCCGCTGCGGCCCCCTTGCAGCAGGCTGCGCAGAGCGTCCTCCCCCCGTGCTTCTGTCGCCATATCTGTTGCCCGCTGCTTGGCAGATCTGGGCGCATCCGCCCCCGCCGCGTCCGATGCCCCCTCCCCCTCCTCTCCTCCTGAAACCGAATCTCCCCCTTCCGCTGCTGCTGCTGCGTCTTGCTTCCGCTTGCTGCGCCATGCTTGCTGCCTGCGCAGCTGCGCATAGTGGCGCTTCACGATGCCTGCGCACGCGTCGGCCACAAGCGGGGCCGCCAGCAGGGCCACCCAGACAGAAGGGTCCACTGGTCTCTGCACCGGGACCACCGACAGGAAGGGGCGCATGCCAGGCTGATTGGCAGATCAAGTGGTGACCTCCCAACGGTGGGGAAGGGGGAGGGAAGCTTGAGGGACACCCAGCCACCGGGAAGACGCAGCTGCGGCTGTCGGCAGGCACGTGCTGCTGGCAGCAGCGGTGCCTGCCGTGGCTCGCCGCATGGTGGTGCCAGAAGGGCTGCAGGCAGGCTGGCGAGCAGAGTGCTTGCAGCAGCGTAGCAAGCCGTCCTACCAACTCCCACCCCACCCCTTGCCGCTGTTCATCCCCAACCGCCGGCTCCCCCCGCTGCGCGCCCCACAAATGTGACCCCCTATTTCTTGACCAGAGCAGCAAAACTGGGAGGCTTGCCTGGAGATGCACGTGGCAGTCCAGCTCAGCTGCCAGCTCAAACAGGAGGTTGGGGCGCTGCTTGGGGCGGCGGGAAGTGGAGGAGCGGGCAGGTGCGGTGGTGCGCGGGGCACGGGGCACGCGATGGCGCTGCAGGCAGGGGCAGGCGGGCGGCAGAGGGAGTGTGGGACACACACGCTGCCAGTGTATACCAGTGCGCAGCCTCTCGGGGCGCTGTGCGTTGCAGGTTAAGCAATGCCAAGGGGAGGCGCGGGGGGTGGGCAGGCAAGGAAATTACCATGGTCGGCACAGGCGCATGACCGTGAAGACGGCCCTCAACCCAAAATCTCAACCCAACCCAGAGTTCAAGTCGTGTGAGGATCTCTATCCCTAAACCCAAACCCTCAAAACCCAGAATTGAAAACGTTCTGATTCTCTCCACCCCTCACCCGCATGTACAGCGCCTGCTGCGGCAGCAGCATGTCCAGCAGCCCCAGCCGCCACATCAGCGCCAGCGAGGATTGGGCCGCCCCATGCGCCAGCAGGCTTCCCAGCTCCATCTGCAGGCGACCCTGGGGCAGCTGCCCTATGGAGGTGGCGTGGCCCTCCATGGCAGAGGCAGTGGAGGCGTCAACCTCCAGCCCTGCAGGTCAGTCAGGTGTGTGGGGTTGTGCAGATGACTGATTTATGGGTGTTGAATCACTGTCGACGAGTTGCTTTGGATTGTATTCACGTCGTGGGTAGTTGTTTTCGGGTGTCGGGGAACAGGTATGTTGTGAGGGGCACGGGTGGGGCAGGGGCCCTTGCACAGGCGCCTCCGTAACGGCGGAGGCGGTGGCGGCGTCAACCTCCAGCCCTGCAGGTGAATGAGGTTGTGGGGTTGTGGGGTTGTGGGGATGTGGGGTTGTGAGAGCAGCAGGGTGGGGCAGGGGCCTTGCTCATGCGCCTCCGTAACGGCGGAGGCGGTGGCGGCGTCAACCTCCGGCCCTGCACGTCGAGTGTGTGGGGTTGTGGGGTTGTGAGGGGCAGGGTGGGGTAGGGGGCCTTGCACAGGCGCCTTCGTAACGGCGGAGGCGGCGGCGGCGACGACCTCCAGCCCTGCGGGTCGGGTGTGTGGGGTTGTGAAGGGGCAGAGTGGGAGGCTGGGTGGGATAGGGTGGCATGCACACTCGTAACGGCGGGGGCGGCGGCGGCAACCTGGGGCCCTGCAGGTCAGCCGGGTTGTGAGGTGGCAGGGTTGGAGGCAGTAGGCCTGCGGCCCCTCAGCAGGCGGGCGCGCGGCCACCCGATGCAGCATGCAAGTGCAAGCAGCACTCAGCCCACCCTCAGCCAGCGCCCCACAGCAGGCGGCCCTGACCCCCCCAACAAGCGAGCAGGCAGCACCCACCTGCCCGTGCCGCCAGGCGCACCCCCCTCAGAATGCGGGCCGGGTCAGCCCTGAAAGACTCGCCCGGGTCACAGATGGTGCGCAGGCGGCGCGCCTGGCAGTCGGCCACACCGCCCACAGCATCAAACAGCAGACGGCTGCAGGGGGGAGGGGCAAAAGGTCCAACATTCCTTCGACTGTGAGTGAGAAACAGCAGTCAAAGTGTCCTTTTCAAGAAGTTATCTTGATCCTTGATCCTTGATACTGGAAATTGGTTCTTGCGTGGGGGCAGCGGGAGAGTGGGCGGGTGCGGAGATGAGCAGGGCGAGGGTGCGGGACGTGGTGGCGGCGAGGCGGGGACGGGAAGCTCAGCAGTATTGGCAGCGGGCTACGCAACGCCTTCAGCACCAGAGTGTGTCTGAAGGGCTCCTACAGAGCAGGCCGTTCCAGCCAACATCACAACAGGCCAACAAGACCAACAAGCTACTGCACGAGTCAACCCAGGTCGCAGAACACCTAACAAGTAACAGCTTCTGAACCCCTCAGGATCAAAGAGCAGGCCAGCCCAACAAGCAGGTACACCACAATTTATTGGCGTCAGCGCTCGAGATTTCCCCAGGGGGGCGTCCATTGCAATCAACCTTGCCTGCCACCCCCGAGCGCCTCGCCCCAAATGCCTCCTTAGTCCCCAAGCGTTCAAACGAGCCCAAGGCACGCACGCACGCATCGACCCAGTGGTCTATTACATCCCAGATGTGATAGAGATTCTCAAGTCGGTCACCACCCCTGAACGCGCCTTACCTGAAGGGTTCGTAGAGCAGCCCGTTCACGGTGAAGTCGCGGCGGGCGGCGTTCCGGGCGCGCGCCTCCGCCCACGTGGCGCCCTCGTGGCTCCACCTCTGCAAGGAAGAAGAAGGAGAAGAAGAAGAGGAGGAAGCAGAAGAGGGGGTCAGCTTCCTCCCTCTCAAGGAAGGGAGAGAGGAGAGAGAAGAAGAAGAGGGAGAAGAAGGAGGAGAAGAAGCAGAGGAGATTACAGCTCCAGGGCGTGGGGTGTGGGGTTCAGGAAGCCAGCGGGAAGCAAAGCCAAAGCCAAAGCAAAGCCTTGCGGCTGCGGCACACCACTGGGTGCACCAGCCCTGCCAGCCAGCAGGCACCCAGCCCACCGGCCGGCCCATCCACTCAGCCCCAGCACCAGCCCACCCACCTTTGGCTTCTGCCGCCCCACCATGTGTGAAGAGGCATCAGCGGGGATGAGGCGGGAGTCGGCGTGCGTGCTGAAGCTGCTGACCTGCAGCAGGCGAGAGGGCCAGAAACACAGAGCCGCCCATGTCAGCGCACAAAAAAGCCACACATAGTGTATGTCTTGACACCGGGTAACGTTTCGTTTGGTGCTACTCCATTTGGTGCTCCATGTTTGGTGCGTCATGCTTATAAATACAGCCCCATCATCGCCCTCGGTGCACACCTCAAGAGGTACAGATTGGATCATTCAACTTGGATCATCAAAGCACAGCCCCGCCTCGATCCCTCTGTGTGTACAGGTCAGGACTCGAGTAGCAGCTCAACATGGATGCCTCATTTTGCTGTCTGAGTAGTCACAGATGTGATAGAAACAGCCCCACCTAAAACATCGTGCCCTCTGTGTGCACCTGGCACACATAAAACGTCACAGGTTGTATCATTCAAGCTTATAAGCACGGCCCACCTCGATCATCGTGCCCTCTGTGCACATCTGGCACACATGTCACGTCACAGGTTGTATCATCCAAGCTTGTAAACACAGCAAATCCAAGCTTGTAAACACAGCACACTCGAGCTTGTAAAGCACGGCCCCACCTCAATCATCGTGCCCTCTGCGTACACCTGGCACACCTCAAGAGGTACAGACTGTATCATCCAAGCTTGTAAACACAACACATTGAAGCTTGTAAACACAGCAAATTAAAGCATACGAGCACAGCTCAATTCTTCTCTGAAAAGTGAAAGTGTTGATGAACACAGATGTCATGGAAATAGAAGCGGGCCCACCTCGATCATCGTGCCCTCTGTGTACACCTGGCACACCGGGAAGGAGCGGCCCACGATGTTGCAGCGGGAGAAGAGGCGCTTGATCTGCAGCCAGCCAGGTGAAGCGGGCAGGCAGGTGGGAGGGCATGCAGATGGGTTGTTGATTCGGGCACGGACCGGGCATGCACGCTCTCTGACGGAACAATGGCCAGGCGAGCGGGAGGCACGCGGTTGTTGGGGCGATGGGGGATGCAAGCAGTAGGGAGAAGGGACGAGGGCGGGTATGCTGCAAGCAGCAGCAGCAGCAGCATCAACAGCATGCACAGCATGAAGCGCACACCGAGGTTCGGAGGCTGGCCTCACGTGATGGCAGCACGCACAGCATGCCCAGCGTGCAGCACAGAGCATGGCACGGCATGGCTGGGCATGGCCGCACTTGACGCACGGCATGCAAAGCGCACGGCGTGCCTCACAGCGTGCACAGCGTGCACAGCGTGCTGCCCACCTGGTGCAGCTCTGCTGAGGAGAGGATGTCGTAGTCCCTGGGGGTGCCACCCAGCAGCAAGTCACGGATGGTGCCGCCCACAATGTATGCCTCGTGGCCTGCACAGGTGATAGGGGCAAAAGGCACCAGGCAGCGAATGGGGTGAGGGGTTGTTGAGCGTTAGACGAATGGAACAAAAAAACGCCGGCCCGAAGGCGAATTACTTGGTACCACTTTCAGTGGCCCTTATAGTGGCACTTGTCATTTTCCAACAGGGTGCTGCCGGAAAGCAGCAGGCTGTGGCAGGTGCCGCACTAAACGTGGCCTGCGCTAGCGGCGGCATGCAGGGGCGGGCAGGCAGGCGGACAGGACACATGCAGTGGACTCAGTGGCCCCACAGGACCCACTCTGCGCCAGCGCAGGTGATATGTGGGAACAGGGGCAGCAGCAGTAGGCTGTCATGCGCATTGGGGAATCCTGGAGTGAGCCGTTGGCATCTGTCCAACGAGGAGTGCTGGCAGGGGGGAAGGATGGCAGGCGGGCAGGCAGCAGCACACGCAGCCGCCAGGGCGTGGGGCCAGTCCTGTGCAAGACGCCAAGTGCATTTGTTTCGCGAGTCACAGGCATTCATCAAGAAGAAGAAGAGCCCATGACCCGCTCCCCGCCACACACACACCTGCGGTTCTCAGGCGTGACAGCACAAACCATGCTGGGCGCGAGATGTCGGCTTCCCGGATGGGGTGGGCGTCATCCTGCAGCACGCGTGCCGGCGGCAGCGCGCACTCGCCAGCCGCCAGCCCCTCCCCTGCCGCCTCCGCAGTCTGAGCCTCATCCGCAGTCCAGGCCTGGCCCTCCTCGTCCGTCCCGCCTCCCGGCAGCGTTCCACGCGCAGCTGCTGCTGCTGCTTCTGGTGCTCCTTCAGCTGCCTGCTCCCCGCCGCTGCTGCCGGTGGGTGGCGAGGGCGGCGCTGGTTGGGCTGGTGCTGGCTGCTGCAGCCCTTCCAGGATGTCTGCTGCCAGGGTGGCCGCCTGTTGCCAGCCGTGCTGCCGCTCAGGGGCAGCATCTCCCGGATCGGGGCCCCGGCGCCGCTGCCGCGGCCTGCGCCGCTGCTTGCCGTTGTGCCCGGGCGCCTGCCGCTCTGCTGGGTCGGGAGCCAAGGCTGCCTCTGCTGCCGCCGAAGCCTGCAGACGCACCTGCTGCTGCTGCTGCTGCCGCTGGTGACGGTGCACCGCCGGCGCCTGCTGCGCTGCCGACACAATGTGTGCTGGCAAGTACATCTTGCTGCTGCTGTTGCTGCTGCTGCTCGTGATGCTGCTGCTGGCAGGGGCAGCACTTCCGGGCAGCAGTGCCGCTGTCACGCTCAGTGCAGATCTCCATAGGGAGGCAGCGGCTGGGGTGCCGGTGGACAGCTCAGCTGCCTCCACTCGACCCAGACTGCCGGCGCGCCGAGCAGCCGCCTCCAGCTGTTGCAGCCTGCCCAGCAGGGCGGGTGCCCGCTGCATGTTGGCGTGCCGTCACTGCTGCGGACACCGCTGCCCGGAGGCTTGCCGCTGCTGCTGCCGCCGCCGCCACCTGCCCTGTGATCCTGCAGGCCTGCTGCGCTATCTTGATATACTGATTGACAACCAGTCACCAACTAAAGGCACCCGAGGTCTCTGAGCGGGCTGCCCAGCGGCAGCAAGGCGGCGCGAGTTGCCAAGACAAGCGGGGCAGCAAAAACGCAGTCCAGGCTGCAATTGCGAGTGCTTTGGATTGTGCATCATTCAAGGGGCATTTTGGGTTTATGAGGGGGGCGTTCTGTGCGCAGCTCACGACCGCCGTGCTGGGCTCCGGCCCTGCTTTGCGGGCGATCGATCCGACACTGTAGGCTTCCGTAGCATCGGTGCTGCGGGCCAGCGTATCGGAGCATCGGCGCACAGGGAAGACCAGCCGGGAGGGGGAGAGGCGGCAGGCGATGCGGGAGTGACGGCCGGCTGCAACTAAATATGGCGTCAGGCGGCTTGGGGCTTCTAGAGACCCACTACGGTCAGGGCAGCCAGGCCGTCAAGCTCGAGCCGACGGCTGTGCCTCTGCCTGCCTTAGGCGCTCACCCCACGTTGGCCGCTGGCGACTGGCACGGCCATGACAGGCAGAAGGAGCGGGCGGAGAGAGAGGCACGCCGCAGGGTGCTGCGGGAGGCG
The DNA here is from genome assembly GCA_002896455.3 of Chlorella sp. ArM0029B. Classification (NCBI taxonomy): domain Eukaryota; kingdom Viridiplantae; phylum Chlorophyta; class Trebouxiophyceae; order Chlorellales; family Chlorellaceae; genus Chlorella; species Chlorella sp. ArM0029B. The sequence goes on along the minus strand of JTEE01000025.1, from coordinate 1,530,485 downwards.
CGCAAGCCCTTGGCGGAGTTGCCGGTGGACCACATGTTTGAGATTCCCGGCAGGTGCGTCGGCCGCCCGCCGCCGCCCACTGTGTGCAGTCTGCCGCTGCTGCTCAAGCAGGGGAGGGGGCTGATGAGATGGTGGACTTGAGCTGAGGCAAGAACGGCAGCAGGCGGGTGCAGGGCAGCTGCGGCACTGCTTGCCAGCGCAGCACGGCGAGCGCCGGCGGCACACTCTCCAGTGCATCCCTGATCAGTGCAGCATGGCGACAGCTCGTGGACACGGCCACGGCGCCGCCACCAGGACATGTCTCCAAGTGTACAATCCCGGCCAGCCCTCATGTGTATCGCCGCCTAAGCCGCCACCGCTGCTGCCCCCCACGCCGCCTCGTGCCCGTGCCCCAACCCACAACCGCCAAAGCGCCCTCAAGTTGTGCTGCCTGCCCTGCACGTCTCCCCTCGCCGTGTGCTGCAGACCCAATGTGGTGCTGCAGCTGAAGAACTATAGCGTCCCCTCTTCCACAGAGGGGCGGCAGCGGGCACGCAGCGACGTCCCCTTCATGTTCAAAGCGTTTGAGACGGGGCAGGCGCCGCCGCCGCGGCCCGGCACAAAGAAAGCCGAGGTCAGTGAGCAGGGGAACGCACGCAGACAGGCTTTGGGGCGCACAATTGCGTGCTGCTCAGGGGCAGCCAGGCAGAGGCGTGCTGGGTGCAGGGATGTGGCATGTGCATGCGCCGTTGGGTGCAGGAGTGCTGCAGGGGTGCGAGCTGTCCCGGCAACTGGGCAGGGCAGGGCGAGCACAGCGGGATGGCGTGTGCAGCAGGGAGGAGGCTGGCAGGAGGACAACAGGACATGGCAAATCGGGGATTCTTGCCTGCTTGCTTGTCGTTCGTTTATGATTCCATACTTCCTCCTCCCCCATGCAGGTGCCACGCGCAGCCACCATTCACGAGTACTTGGACTGGACGGTGACTGCCAGCGAGGCGGAGGACCCAGATGAGCTGGCAAGTGCTGAGCTGGCGCCTGGGCTAGGGGCAATGCTGACTGGGCAACTGTGGGCAGCTGAGCGGCGGCAGACGTTCCACGCCTTGAGAAGCAGCCGTGCCGAAGCTTCGTTGGGTATATAGTGGAGAAATGCCACCTCAGCGTTGGCTGGCGGCAGTGGCAGCGTGCGCTGCGTGCAGGGCATGCTTTGCCTGCTGCGGTGGCCTGCCGCCGGCCCGCCCACCCACCCCCCACCGCACTCGGCCCGCCTGTGCTTGCCTGTCCTGCAGGATTTTGGCGGCTTTAGAGTGGTGGTGCTGCTGCCGCGGTTCCGGCCGCAGTGGCCGCCGCCGCCGCCGGTAGACTGCCCAGCGGCAGATTACGCGCATGAGGCACCTTTGAAACACGGGGCGCTCATGGGGGCGCCCAAGCCGCCGGTGCCTATCCTAGCAGTGAGTGTGCGGGGTGGGAGGGGAAAGGGGAACGGAAGTGGGAGGCCGGGCAAGGCGAGAGAGGTGTGTATCGACTCCGGGCAGACAGGCTCATGATCCGTGCCCATTACGATTTGTGTCGCTCGCACGCCTGCGCACCTCTGGTGCCGAGGATCAGCACTCAACCAGGTGCTGCTCGTTCAACTGAACTGACATGCGCCAACCAACCTGCGTCGCTTGCTCGCAGGCTCATCAGAAGCCCATTTGTGCGGCCACCATCCGCATGGGGCCCGGATGGATGGAGGTGCCCTTTTACGCAACACAAGAGGCGCGGCGCAACAAGGGTGAGGGCTTGCTGCCACAGCGGGGCTTGCCGTGTGTGAGCCGTGGGTGTCGGTGCCGTGAAGTGTTGCTGTGGCCAGGGGTGCTCCCGAGCTATCGGCTTGCTGCTGTGAGCCGTGGGTTTGTCGGGTGTTTCGTTGCCATGAAGTGTTGTTGTGACAAGGGCTGCTCCGCTGGCTGGAAGCTTGCCATTACGAGGTGTCTGTCGAACTGGCGCTGCTGAGCAGAGCAGTGCCCAGCGCTTGCTCTTGGGTCGTGGCATGTGCTGCTACGCCTGGTCATGCTGTGCCCAGCTCAGCATGGGATGTGCTCTGGCAAGCGTGGTGGAGGGAGAGCACCAAGCACCCTGTCCCGCCGCCTCGCACCTTTGCTCCCTCGCGCCCCCCATTGAACCTTTGTTGTTGGATGTCATGATTCAGGCCACGGGCGGGCGCTTTTGGAGGCAATAGAGGACATCTGCAGGGCGCTGAGCATCCCACGCATCCTGCTGTGCAGCACAGGTGCGCTCCCCAGGGTGGTGCAACAAGGGGGACCACAGGGCGGAGCTCAGCCGGTCAGGCGGGGGGCTGAAGGGCTGTACAGGCAGGCGGCTGGTGTGGTGGCAAGGTTGGCGCGGCCCCTGGCAATCCTCCGCACCTGCCCCCTGCCGCATGCTTCTGGCCTGCTCGCTGCTGCCATGCGCCCCGCTCCGCCACGCCCCGCTCCGCCTTTGCCCCGCCTCAACCCCCGCCCGCGGCGCCCCCACAACTCCTCACCCGCCCCCAGCCCTCGTCACCCACATCCACACCCACACCCCGGGCCCCCGCCCTCGGCACCCACACCCCACCCACACCCCGCCCTTCTCCGCCCCGTCCCCGTTCAGACGACGCCCGCACGAAGGCCACGTGGCAGCGCCTGGGCTTTGCCTTCACTAGCACAGAAGAGCTGCAGCGGTATGGCGTCACACACCACGACTTGCTGCACATGGACAACACGGTGCAGGTGGGGCTGGGGGCCTGGGGGCTGGATGCTGTTGGGTGACAGCTGGCAGCAGATGACAGCTGAGCTGGCGGGGCGGGTCAGCGGGCAAGCGTCATCTCGCTGCGCATGGACAACACGGTGCAGGTGGGCGGCTGGGGGCCTGGGTGCTTTGCTCAACATGGGCTGGTGGACCTGGGTGCTACGCCGGCAAGCGGGTGTGCATAACGACTTGCTTGCTGCACATGAGCGACACGGTGGGGGGCGGGGCTGGGTGCTGGTAGGTGAGAGCTGGCTGCGGGTGACAGCTGAGCTGGCAGAGGGGTGGCGGGGGTGCATTAGGGGGCAGCGGGCGTGCATCATGACCTGCTTGCTGCACAAGGGCGACACGGTGCCAGTGGGGCGAGGCTCGGGGGCTGGGTGCTGTTGGGTGACAGCTGGCTGCCGAGGACAGCTCAGCTGGCGGGGCTTTCAGCGGGCGGGCGTCGAGTCATCTCATTGCACATGGGCACCACGTCGCAGGTGGGGCGAAACACGGGAATCGTGGGTGCTTTCAACAGCGGCTGGCTGTGGGGGCAGGGAGTAGGGGTGGGGCGTGATCAGCGGGCGAGCATCACAACCTGCTTGCTGCACAGGGGCAGTTCGGGGGCTGGGTGGCAGGGTGCAGGGAGGGTGCACAGGGAGGTGACCGGGCACCAGGTCAGCGTGTCAAGGCGTTGTTGCAGCACACACGCCTGCCTCAAGCCAGCCAGCCAGCAACAGCAGCCCAACACACCCCCTCTGCCCTGTTACTTTGTGTGTGTGTGTGTAGATGGTGAAGGAGGTGCCGCCGCGGGCGCCTTGGCGCAGTCTCATGTTGCGGCATGGCGACCTCAAGCAGCGGCTCTACTACCTTCCCGGCAGGTGCGGGGCGGGGCGTAACGTAGGGGTACCGGCAGCGGCAGCAGCGGCGGCGGGAGGCAATAGCAGGTAGCGGCCCTCACCTGTGGGCCCTCCTGAAGCAGGCGGGCTGGGGGAC
>JTEE01000025.1:1475933-1488854 GCA_002896455.3 Chlorella sp. ArM0029B | reverse complement strand
CAGAGGCGGCACGGCAGGCGGCGGCGGCACAGCAGGCGGCAGCGGAGCAGCAGGCGGCAGCGGCAGCGGCGCATCCCAGCAGCCAAGAGACCCACCAAGGCCCCGGCGGTGATGCCGGCACCAGCCAAGGCCAGACTGGCACTACGGGACCAGCGGGCGATGGCACGGCTGTCCAAAACTCCCCGCCAGCAGAACTGAGCGAGGCGGACAAGGTGCGGCATGGTGGTGCAGGCCGGCGCTGAGCTCAACACTGGGGGAAAACTGGGAACATTGGGCGAACAGTTGGGCAGTTTGATTGTGCACCTGAGCAGGCCAGGCCAGGCGGGGGGCAGGAGGTCGCCGTTGAGGCCGGGCCAGCCTGTGTACCCTGACACGTCTGGTGCCAGTACCTCGTTCATTCATTCATTTACAGCGCTGCAGCAGCACACTTGTGTGCTGCAGATGCGCCGTCCCTGGCACCTTTCCACCCTTCCACACACCCTTCTGCTCCTCTTCCTGCCCCTCCTTGGGCGTGATGCCTGCAGGAGCAGCTAGCAGCGGCAGAGGCTCTGAAGAAGGAGGGGAACGAGCTGTATGCACGGGATGAGTGCGAACAGGCGCTGGTGAGTACACCGCGCTGCTCGCTACCCTGACATGGTTGTGACTCTGTACTGCAACAACGCGCTGGTGCACTCTGCTGCACTCTGCTGCTTGCCATCCTGACATGGGTTCGAGCCACCCGAGCGCCAGCTGTCGGCACCTCCCCCCACATTCCAATGCTAGTGGACCGGCTGCCCCTCAATTGCTGTGCCGCTGCTGCAACTGTCCCTGCCAGAACCGCTGGCCGCTGTGCTCTCAGTTCATGCCTGCCTGCCTGCCAGCCCGCTGGCCCCTGCCGCATGGTTGCTGTCCGGGCGGCATCGCCAGCCTGCTCACGGTGCCTGGCCCATGCGCCCCGATGGCCCCTGCTGGCCATCTTCCTTGCAAACAGAATTTACAAAACTGCTGCCCCACAGCACCGCTCTTGGCAGAGGCTTTGTGTGACTCACCTGCGCCCCCCCCAGCTCATACATGCTCTCTCATCATGCTTCTGTGCATGAAATTCGAAGGCGCACAAAAACAGACATGTTTCTGCTAAATATGGAGCCTGGCACTAACTCTGCACACAAGGCCTCCCCGCTTTCTACCTGCCTGCAGGAGAGGTACGCAGCAGCACTAGAGGCGGCGCCTGAGGCGGCAGCAGCTCAGCGTGCAGTGTATCACGGCAACCGGGCAGCCGCGCACCTCAAGCTGGAGCAGTGGACGGAGGCGGCGCAGGTGCGCTGGGTGTGGGTATGCGGCGGGGGCATGCGGGCGCAGGTGCACTGGGTGTGGGTGTGTGGCGGGGGCATGCGGGCGCAGGTGCGCTGGGTGTGGTGTACGTGTGGCGGGGGCAAGCGGGCGCAGGTGCTCTGGGTGTGTTCGTGTGGCAGGGGCTTGCGGCCTGCAGTCCCAGCAGCGCCCGCTATGGGTCAGCAGCAGTTTACAGTCCTGGCAATGTATGGGTTATGGGTGTGTGAGAAGGTGCATCACCTCACCAAGGACTGCCGGACGGCACCATCTGGCTTGGTCTTGTCACAGGTGTGGGTGTGCGGTGGGGGCATGCAGGCGCAGGTGCGCTGGGTGTGTGCGTGTGGCGGGGGCATGCGGCCTGCAGTCCCAGCAGCCCGCTATGGGTCAGCAGTGGGCACCTCACCAATGTGACTGCCGGCACCACCACCTGGCTTAGCCTTGTCATGTGAACATGGTCGTCCACCTTTCGGCATGCATTACGCATGTAGAATCTTGCCCTGCCTGCTGGCTGCAGGCTGCACCAACGCCGCCTGCTGCTCTTACTTTTGCCGACCCGCATGCTGTGCCTGCCGTGCCTGCTGTGCAGGAGTGCAACGCAGCGCCGGAGCTGGATGTGGGGCACACCGAAGTGCTATTGCGCCGCTTTGCCTGACTTGCCTGCTGTGCCTGCTGTGCCTGCCGTGCCTGCCGTGCAGGAGTGCAGCGCAGCGCTTGAGCTGGATGCGGGGTACACCAAGGTGTTGCTGCGCCGCTGCACAGCGTATGAGAAGCTGGACGACTTGGAGCGAGCGCTGATGGATGCACAAAAGGTGGGGTGGGTGGGTTAAGGTTAATCATTTTGAACCAAGATTGGGCACTGATGGATGCACAAATGGTGGGCTTCTGGTCACGTTTCTGCGCTTTTGCCTGGCGTAAGGGTGCACAGCGTACGAGAAGCTGGGCGACTTGGAGGGAGCGCTGATGGATGCACAGAAGGTGGGTTTACGGTCATGTTGTGCGGCTGGGGAAGAGTCTTTGGAAGCATTTTGTCGCAAGGATGAGCCCCGAAGCCGGACAAATTTCAGCGAGCGCTGTTGAAGGCTACTCTGCTTGCTGTTTTGTTTTGCTTAGCACGGAGGGTGAGTTGAGCGGGTGCGCGCTGGGGAGCGTGCAGGAGCTGCACGGCGCGCTGCAGTCTTGTGTGCTCTGATGCGCTGTGATGTGCTGTGCTGTACCCTGCTGTGCCCTGCTGTGCTCGACTCGGCACACAGCACGCTTCCCTTCGCTGCACCCTCTCCACCCCTCCTGCTTTCCTCCCCTCACTGCCTCCCTCCCCGCCCGGCTTCCCCTCTCCCGCCTGCCCACCGCCCGGCGGGCCGCGCCCTCACTTTGCAGCCACGCACAGCACAGCGCAGCACAGCGCAGCACAGCGCAGCACAGCGCAGCACAGCAGCGCGTCACCGCCCATATCTTGCTTCTCCGCCCCTCCCCTGCCCCCTCTCAGGTGTTGGAGCTCGACCCGGGCAATGTGGTTGCCCAGAGGGCGGCCACGCGCCTGACCCCAGTGGTGGAGGAGCGCCGGGAGAAGCTGAAAGATGAGATGATGGGTGAGTGAGCTGCGGGTGGGTTGGGGCAGCGGGTGGGTTAGTGTTGAGGCTGCGGGTGGGTTGGGGTTGGGGCTGCCGGTGGGTTGGGGTTGAGGCTGCCGGTGGGTTGGGCAAGGTGCTGGGTGGCTTGACTGCCGGCGGCCCTCTGGGGCCCAAACAGCCACGTGTGCTGCTGTTGCGGCTCACGATTGTGCGCTGCTTTTTCGCGAAGCAGCCCTCCCCAGGCCGTCATCCAATCAGGAGGAGGGGGAAGGGGAGGACGTGTGAGCGGGCTGTGGATGGGTTGGGTGTACACCAGCGTGCGACCTGCTTCTTGTAAAGCAGCCGCCTGCCGCTGGGCACCCTCTCCATCTATACAATTGCCACCCCGACCTCACGAAACTTCCTCCTGACACTGCCCCCACCCCACGCTGCCCTCTCTGCGCAGGCAAGGTGCGGCAGCGGGGGGGCACCCTCTCCATCCATGTCCCTTCCCCCCAACCAGACCTGAAAGCTAAGCAAATTGACCCACCTGTTTCCACCCGCTCATACCTGCACAGTCAAGCTGAATGAGTTGGGCAACGTGGTGCTGAGCTGAGCACTCCCTCCCTCACAACACAACCCGAAAACCCCGCACTCGACCCGTCTCTCCCCCCACCCCAGTCCCTCCCCCGCCCATACCTGTGCAGGCAAGCTGCAGGCGCTGGGCAACGTGGTGCTGAGCAGGGCACCTTCTCCCCCTCGCAACCAAACCTCTCCTCCTCAACCACAGCTGAGAACTGGGCAATCCACCTGCCTCTCGCCCCACCCCACCCCACCCCCACACCCCACACACACGCGCAGGCAAGCTGAAGGAGCTGGGCAAGTTTGGCCTGTCTGTATCTCCACGCCAACCTGAACGCCCTTACATCTTCCCCCCTCCCCCCAACCCACCCCACACAAACACACGCGTGCAGGCAAGCTGAAGGAGTTGGGCAACATGGTGCTGGGCAAGTTTGGCCTGTCTGTGGACAACTTCAAGGCGGAGCAGGACCCGTCGTCAGGCTCCTACAGCATCAAGTTCCAGCAATAGTGAGGGAGGGGACCCATCTGGCAGCAGCGCCAAGTTGCAGCAAGAAGATTGGGCATCTTACAGCGTCAAGTTCCAGCAGTGAGGGAAGGGGTCCATTTGGCGGCAGCGCCAAGTTGCAGCAGTAGTGAGGGAGCAGCTCAGGCCCCCTGCTTGTTTGGGAAACACTGCAGCGCAATCTCTGTAGCAACCCACCTCCGTTTCCTACAGCATGAAGTTGCTTTCAGGGGCGCAGCCGAGGCCCCCTTAAGAAACATGCGCTGTAGCATGCCGCACTGTAGCGTTTCCGTTGCAACCAACTGTAACGACCCGATCAGGCACCTCCTTACAGGGAGGCTGAGCAGGCGGCCACGCTCTCAACTTGGGGCAACTCCTAGCACCAGCGTGCAAAGAAAGTGTAATGCTGTAGCATATAGGATCGCAACAGGCCGTTGTTAGCACGAGCCATTGATGGAGAACAAGAGTGCAACAGCGCGTGGCGGCAGTGCCGGCGGCGGCAGCACCCTTCACCAAAGGAGCAGCGGCGGCCAGCTGCCCACGAGAGGTGCCAGAACCTGGTGCCAGCAGCTTCCCCCTGATTCTGTCCTGAAACTTCCCACTCTGCGGGCATGCACTGCTACACTCGGTTGCATGGCATCAGGAAGCAAGCAGGAGGCTGGGCTGGCTCAATGGATGTTGGATGTCCTCTTATCTTGCAGTACCACAGTGCAGGCAGCAGGCAGGCTGTTTGGCTGTCTGCTGTTGAGCCGGCAGGCTGGCAAGGCACGGAACCTTGTTGTGCGATCGTTCAAGCTGATCAATGAAGCCGCGCTTCGCAGCGGGCCTAGCCTTGAGAGCAGCGTTGGTCACAGAACAGCACTCGAGACTGTCCCTTCGTTCACAGCCCGAGGTGCGGGGGGCATGCGCTGGTAACTCTGGTTTCATGCCTGCTGTACAGCGCATCACACATGTTCACATGCTGCCAGGCACGTAGCTGCATCTCCACACCAAGTGATCGCCTGGCAGCCATGCGTCGGCAGCTGCGGCAGCGGCAGCGGCAGCGGCGGCAGCAACGGCGGCGGCGGTCCCGCCGCCGCTCAGTGTTGTTGACCAGTGTGGCATTCTGCGTGCACCGCTGGATGTACCATGCAGATTGTATGCCCAGGCATTCCAGCTGAGCGAGCTGGTGGCGGAACCTGCTGACAAGGTGGGCTTCAAAAGTGGGGGGCACAAGATGCTCCGGCGATCACCCCAGCCAGGTCTGGCTATCCGCAGGTGGTGATGGCCTTCACATAATGAGCCCTGACGCGACTTGGTCTTTTTCCCAGAGATGTACTGCATGCGAGCAGTACAGCTGCAGGTGATCCAAAACCTACCCTCACGGCGGGGCCGGCACCCAGTCCCCTCAGCCATCATGCAGACCGTCGCCGCCCGCTGCACCATCGTGGCCTCCGCCTCTCAGGCGAAGGCCCAGCCTGCCAAGCAGGTTGCGGCTCTGCCTCGGGTGCTGAAGTCGGCCGCGGTCGGCCTGGCTGCCCTCAGCCTGGCTGCCACTGCCAACGCTGCGTCCATCAAGCTGGTGAGCAGACGCAACGTGATATCACACCTGCTGAGCGCTGGCCGAGCCAAAACAAGCTTGCCCGCCTGGCCGCACGCTTGCCCGCCCCCCTGACACGCTTCGTCACGCGCATTGCCCCCTGCAGGGTGCCGACAACGGTCAGTTGCAAATCAGCAGCGGCCTGGAGGGGCTGGGGACTTGGGAGGCCGGCATCATGGCGGGGCTCTGCACGTGGCTCACGCGGGGCTTTCGGGAGGCGCTTTCCGCCTTATCCTGACCCGACATGTTCCGATCGCTTGGCGAGCTGGCCGCTCTGTGGTGCCTCCGCCCCCGCGATAGCCTTACCCGCCATTCTACCCATTTCCCGCTCGCAGGCGCGCTGGTGTTCGAGCCCGCCTCCATCACCGTGGCCAAGGGCGAATCCATCACCTGGACTAACAACGCCGGCTTCCCCCACAACATCGTGTTCGATGAGGACGAGGTGCCGGTGAGTGCCGCCCCGCCGCCCCGGCGGCCGTCTATCAAGTGCCGCGACTGGGCACTCAGGCAGCCGCATTCAAGCAGCCGCGCACCGTCCCTCACAACAGCACACTGGGTCTTCATGTAGTCAGCCTTGTCCTGACATTGGGGCGCCTCGTCACCGTCTGCCGTTTCCCCGGCAGCGACCCTTCTATGCTGCGGCAGCGTCCCGCGCTCACAGTCCCAGCCTCCACGTGCCTCCCTGCTCCCAAGCATCTCATTCAACCGTGCCCTCCCCGTGTCCCTGCTCCCTTCTTCATCATCCTTGTTTATGTGCGTCCCTCTTTGTGCGTGCCTGCAGGCCGGCGTGAACGCCGAGAAGATCAGCCGCGAGGACTACCTGAACGCCCCCGGCGAGACCTTCACCATCTCCCTGGACACCGCCGGCTCCTACTCTTACTACTGCGAGCCCCACCAGGGCGCTGGCATGGCTGGTGAGCTGAGCACCGGGGTGACCTCGTTGCCTTTGCTGTTTGACGGGAGGGAGTGACACGAGGGGATGTCACTGAGATGAGCAGGCGGGGATGTGCCACCGGGGGCTGCGCAAGGCAGCGTGACTTGGCTTGACCGGGGCTGCATGGGCATGGGCCTGTGTAGGCGGGGCTGGCAGGCAGGTGGGTGTGGAAGCGCGTGTGCGCACACGCACTTGCTGCTTGGTGTTGGTGCTGTGTCTGGCGCATTCGTGGCGCTTGCTTGAAATTCTGCCGCCTTCACGTGTTGCTCGACTGACGTCTTCATCCTCTCCCTGCCCCGCCTGCTTGTCCCCGCAGGCAAGATCATCGTGCAGTGATTTTTTACAGCTGGCACTGCAAAATTGCCTTAGGGGACTTGTGTAACACCGAACTGCGACTCACACCGGCGCTGCACTTTTGAGCCAGGCAGGCAGCAAGCCCCCGCCCACTGCCTGTCCAGCAACAGGCAGCTGTGTGCGCTGTGCGGGCAGGCATTGGGAGTTTGAAAGGATGGGAGCACAGAGCTGCTGCAGAGTGTCTTGCAACAGCAGGGGCAGACATTGACACACGAGCATGGCGTGTTTCCGAGCCGAGGTGTGGATGGGCGCAGTTCAAGCACAGGCGGGCAGTGAGGGAGGTGGCGAGGAGAGTTCAGCTGTTGAGAGCTGCGTGTGGCTGGCTGAGGCGGGTTGGGCCAGCACGCGACACTGGCAGGTGGCAGGCACAACAAGAGAGGGGCAGGCACACCAGCGGCAGCACACGCCCACTCCAGCGCATGGTCCTGTTGGCATTATGTGAGAGCTGTTGCTTGGTAACAGCGGGGCGCAGGTGCTCATGCGGCGCAGCGGGTTGCGCCTGCCTCTGAGCAGCTGCGGAATTTGGGGGTGGGGGCGTCGAAAAGCGAGACGGTGTTTGTTGCCTGGCTGGTGGCCAGCTTGTGTTGTTTAACTTGGCACGCTGCTGATTGTGGGGACAAGGGCTTAGCACTACCCACACGGATGATGAGGTGGTTAGTGGTGCTGCTTACGGGGGATGTGGTGACGCTGCTGCATCTTACCACATGAATTATTGCGGACAAATGTACTCTGCGGGCCCTCCTTTCTTTGCTGCCCTGTGTGCCAGGCTCTCTGAGCAGCTGAGAAGGCACCAGCAACGGCAGCTTCAAATGCAGAGATGCCAACCGAAGGAGGAAGTGGGAGCCGGGAACCAGACTGAGAGGGAGAGGGGGGTGTCAAGGTTGGGGTGCAAGCACAAAGGAAGACGGGGGGGAAACCCCGCCAGCGGCACACCCGGGTACAGAGGCATGCAGGCACAGAGAAAAACTGGCGCAGTGATCACAGAGGAGATACACATAATCTTGCAGCCGCGAGGGAGGCTGGTCAATGCGAGCCGCCGCTTGGCTGGCCGCCGCGGCAGGCTGGCTGCAGGAGGGAGGCATGGTGGGGGCCGCGCCAACCTGCATCACTTCTCGTTGAGAGAACGCTGCACAAGTTCCTGCAGCATCTCGATGATTTCCTCCTGCTGCCTGGTGAGCCCGTCGTCCCGCTCGATTTGCTCCTGCGTCGGCTGCCACACCATCTAGGAAGCGGTGGTCCCACCCAGGGAGGGCGCCGCGTCCAGCTGCACCTGCTTCCGGTTGGCGTCGATCTCAACCTGGAGGCGCCACATCCTTGCCTCGTGGAGGTTCCTTTCATATGCATAGGTGACCTTGCCTGTTATCACCAACCCCGTCAGCACCAGAGAGAGCAGATCGACCCACTGCAGGTATGGAGCACGGTGGCACAGAACTCAGAATCCAAGTGGGGAGGAAGAATGGATTCAGGGCGACAGCACACACGGCTGCGCCTGCACAGTGTGTTTGCTATATTGACCCTGCGCCATTGGCCTCTACGAGACCTTGGACGGGTGCTACAACACAAGGCTGCCTTCCAGGAGACGCACCGCCGCCACAGGCAGAGGCGCGGCCGGCAGGGGTGCTGTGCTGTATACATGGATAGCCATGCAAGGCAATTCCCTGTATTGGTTCCCTACAAGCTCCCTGTGTGGATGGCCATGCAAGGCAAGGTTCCCTACAAGCTTCTCTCCCCTTGGGGCAAACCCAGGCTTACATCGAGCTCGCCTAGCAGCGACGGCGGTGCAGCCGGCACCGGTGGTGGGGACGAGGGAGCCAGCTGCTGCGGCTGCTCGCCGTGCGGCGGCTTGTCCTGACATGCGCACACCCGCAAGGTGTGCTTTCCGCGGGCCTGTGTGTGGGAGATAGGGACACAGACTAGGGTTGCCAAGCAGTGTGCGCAGCCGCAGCCGCGCAGGGCGGGCAATGGCAGCACACGTATGCAAACGACATACAGAGAAGAATAAGAATGCACTGACGCCTACCGGTGAGCAGCTGCGGAAGGTAGGGCTGGGGGCGCCGAAACGCGAGACGCTGTTTACCCGTCTGATGGCCAGCAGTTGTGTGGTTTGGGGAAAGCTGATGATTGGGTGAGGGACCGAAGGGCGTCGCACTCCCACTGGCTAGCTATTGGCGGCAGGCAGCTTGCGTGCTGGGTGTGCCGCCAGTTCATAGCGGGCGGGGGTACTACAACCCTCCCGCAAAACTAGGACTCACACCCTGCCCTCAGCCTTCATGAGGTAGGGTTCACACTTTCAATGCCACTGCAAGCCCCAGCGTCGGTGCTACCGCAAGTCCCGTTGTATGCCCGGCAATGTCCTTGCCGGCACGGGCCGCGGCCCTGCCTCACCTTGCCCCTGCCTATACGACATGCCACCAGCTAGCACCGCATGCTGTGGCTAGGCAATCTGGTGGGGGCACTGCAAGCTTGCTGGTGGGTCTTCCTTTGGCAGGGGAGAGCCGGCAGCGGCGGAGCACATGGAAACCGCTGCCACCTGCCAACGTTCGGCACACAGCGGTTCAAACGAGCTGCCGCCGGCGCGGCGCCGGCGCACCCCCTTCCGCATTTTGCTTGGTGTAGGGCCAGCCACTTTTATGGGTAATTCTGACCAAATGGCTGGGCACGGCCGGCGCCCCAGACATGCAAAAAAGACAAAATCTGGGGCAGCGGGTGTGAAGTCGGGCGGGAGGCTGCAGTCGGGGGGCCTTGCACTGCGGGTGTTTTAAAGGGGGCAAACACGCCGTGGCGTGGCAGACAAGAAGCGGGGTTGCCGGGGGGCCTCCGGCGCGTGTTGATACAAACAGGCAGCGGGAGGTAGACACGCGAGCGAGGTGCTGCAAAACGGGGGCAAGTGCTGCTGCCGCTGCTGCTGGTGGTGGGCTGTTGTGGTGGTGTGTCTATCACTACAGAGACGAGGCGTCGGCGGACGCGCGCCGGCAGGCGGCCCGCGCCCACCCAAAGCCGGCGTGTGTGTCCAGGATTGGTGTGGTGTGGTGTGGCGGGGTGTGGTGGGCATGCACGCACTGGGCTGCCTCAGAATGTGAACACAATGCCGTCCTGCACCCGGTTCTTTTGGTCTTGAGCCACGCACTCGGCAATCCACATGACATTGCGGATCTCCTGCTCCCTGCAGCAAAGCAAGGCAAGCACGGGGGTGCAGCGTGCGTGAGGGGGTGGTGGCATGAAGGGCCGGTGGGCGTCGACAGTGGGGGGGGGACAGGGACCCACACCGCACCCACTCACGCGCCTGACCAGCATGCCCCACGACCCGACAGCGGAACTCTGCTTGGCCAAACCCCTTGGCAGACAACCGCTCTGGCAAGCCCCGCCAGTTCGCCGTCCAGAGGCGCGTGCATGCATGGAAGGCTCCGTGGCAGGCACCTGCTTGCGCACTCCCTGTGGCAAACAAACCCGCACTTGCAAGCCTCTCTGGCTGTCCCCCACCTGCCGCGCTTGCATGCATGCAACACTCCGTACAGGGCCCTGCTTGTCCGGCACCCCAGCATTCCTTAACGATTTCGTCCGAACACCTGAGGCGCATGCATGCATGCAAGGCTCCGTGGCAGGGCCCCGCTTGACCAGCACCCCTGAAAACAACCCGCCCTTCCTCACTACTTCGCCCGCCGCCCACCTGAGTCGCATGTATGCGTAGAACACTCCGTAGTGGAACTGCTGCTCAAAGGTGTTGATCAGCTGCCGCACCTCCTCCTCATACATGATCTTGTCCAGCATCTGCGTCTCGCCCAGGCCCAGCTGCAGCGGAAGGGGGGTCACAAGGGGGGGGACCGGGGTAAGGTGAAGAGGGAGGTCAGCATGAGGGGCAGCCAGATCGCGGGGGCAGCTGCAGAAGGAGGGCCCAAGGGAGGGGCTCATGCCGGTGTATGTGCACCCCTCCACGCATGCCCACTCCCTTCCCACCTCGCAATGACACAGCCCCGCCGTCCCACCCACTGCCCCCGCTCACCCTGCGGTGCATGGCCTGCACGGCTGGGCCATCTCTGTAGCTGTGCATTCTCCCCTCCACGCATGCCCACCCCCGCCCCGCCTTGCAACGACACATCCCCCCGCACCTGAACACCCCATGCCCCCACATGCCCCCGCTCACCCTGCTGTGCATGCCTTGCAGGGCGCGGCCATCTCTGTAGATGTGTGAATCCCTCCCTCCCTTGCGCATCCACCCCGAGCCCCCGCTGCCGCTTCCCCCGCCCACGCCCCGCCATCCCACCCCACTCTCTGCCCCGACTCACCCTGCTGAAGATGGCCTGGTAGGGCTGACACTTCTCCATGGCAGACCGTATCTGGTCAAAGTCCTCGGCCACCGCCAGCTCAGCCTGTGGGCAGAGCGGGAAGAAAGGCAGAACAGGGGCAGAACATAAGTTTAGTTTCAACCATGGCAGGCAGATGGAAAACAGTCCTCGGCCACCGCCAGCTCAGCCTGTGGGCAGAGCGGGAAGAAAGGCAGAAAAGGGGCAGAACATAAGTTCAGTTTGAACCATGGCAGGCAAGTGGAAAACAGTGCTCGGCCACCGCCAGCTCAGCCTGCCGGGGTGGGGGAAGAAAGGGAGGACAAGGAGTGTGGAAACCCTGGTGAGCAATGGCAGATAGCTACCAGTTTTCAGCAACCGCCAGCTCAGCCGGCCGGAGAGGAGGGGAGACAGGCAGGAAAGGAATGTGGGGGATCTGGCAAGCCATGGCGGTGCCGCTGTTGCTGCTCATTATTATCTTGCTGACCCGCCTGGCTGTGCGGGTGCAGCAGTACAAGATTAATGTGTTGTCACGGAACAGGCAAGGCAGAGCCCTTCGAGGCCAACCCCCGCCGCCCCTGCTGGCCGTGTGGTACATCAGCACAAAGTTGGCGTACAGCTTGCGCCGGTCGTTTTGTGCCCCATCCCGCCGCCCCCACTAGCAGGGCACCGCTTCTTCCCACCTGGCCGTGCGGGTACAGCAGCCCAAAGTTGGTGTACAGCTAGCGCCGGTCGTTTTGCGCCCCATACCGGCGCCCCCCCCTAGCAGGGCACCGCCCCTTCCCTCCTGGCCGTGTGGGTACAGCAGCCCAGTGTTGGCGACAGCTTGCGCCGGTCGCTTTGTGCCCCATCCCGGCGACCCCCACTAGCAAGGCACCTCCCCTTCCCACCTGGCCGTGCGGGTACAGCAGCCCAAAGTTGGCGTACAGCTTGCGCCGGTCGTCCCGCGTGAGCTCGGTACCAATCGAGTTGAGCGTGATGTTGAGCGCGCGGCGGTCGGCCTGCGGCAGGGGACAGGAACAGATGCATCAGCGGAACGTTGGTGTGGGTGAGACTAAATTTTTGCCCCAAAGAATGGTTTACGTGGCAGGCTTGAGCGTGATGTTCAGCACGCGGCAGTCGGCCTGCGGCAGGGTGAGGACAATGGGATGTAAGGGGGAAAGGCAGTTGTGGGTGTGACAGAGGGGTGTGATGCTGGACGCACGGAGGGATGATGTTGGACGCACGGCGGTCGGCCTGTGGCAGGGACAATGAGATGCAGGGTGTGTGTGCATCATGCCATTGGCTCAGAGTCGATGAGGCTTTGAGTGAGAAGAATGTTGCCAAAACGATTTGTTTGTTAGGCAGGTTGGGTGTGCTGTTGAGCGTGCGACACCAGCCCTCTGCAAAGCCCTTTACTCGACAGGCAGCAGCAGCAGCAGATACTCCACACCCCGGCCGGCCCAAAGCGCGGGTGTATGGCCTTCACCACTTGGAAGGAGTGCTTGCTAGGCTGGGAGGCCCGTTGACAGAGAGTGCAGGGATATCGCATGCAGCACGCTCGTGTGGCGTCCTCCTCTGACGCACCTCGCTGCTGCCCTTCCCACGACACAACACCGCCCCAAACATGGCGCTCCTGCCGTCCGCCCTTGCCCACCGTCAGCATTGCGCCATCATCCCTTCCCTCTGCATCTGCACACCCACCTTGACACAACACCCACCCCACCCACCTTGCAACAACAGACCCTCCCACACACTTCAAAGGCGGCAACCCACCTCGAGCAGTAGCCCCAACCACTCACCCACCCGCCCGGCCCCTCCTACTCCACCCCTCACCTCTGCTCGTCCCTCCC
>JTEE01000025.1:1452999-1465442 GCA_002896455.3 Chlorella sp. ArM0029B | reverse complement strand
CACCCACCCACCTCCTTGGGGTTGGGCGGGATGGGGATGGGATGAGGTGGCCTCGCCTGGGTGTCCGGTGCAAGGCATGGGTGTGGGTGAGGTCAGTTGCACCTGTAGGCGGCGGTTGGGCTGGAGCGTTAGGCGGGGGAGGGAGCGTTGGGCAGGTGGGACCCTGCACGTGCCTACCGTACCGGCTACAGCGCGCCCGCCTGCCCTGCTCGCCACACCCGCTGCACACCTGCCCCACTGGCTGCACCTGCTGTGCCTGTCGGCCGTGCCCGCCACACCCCCTGCTTCGCCTGCCTGCTCTGCCGGCTACACGTGCGCCTGCCTGCCCCACTGGTTGCCCCCGCTGCGCCCGCCTGCCCTGCCCCCGCTGCGCCCGCCTGCCCTGCCCACCACACACGCTGCTTTGCACGCCTGCCCTGCCGGCTACACGGGCGCCCGCCTGCCCTGCCTACCGGGTGTGAGCAGCAGTCCGCTGCGCCGCCTGCTTCTCGTGTCCTGCCACCCTGCAACGGCCACTTCTAGCCGCCCTCACAAACTCCCCCTCTGCCCGCGCCTGCCCTGCGGGTTACACCCGCAGTGCCCGCCTGCCCTGCGCGCTACACCCGCTCGCTGCCCTCGCTCTCACAAAGCCCCCCGCTGCCCGCTGCAGGCCACGAGGCAACCCAGGAGGAGTTGTTGAAGATGAGGGACTTTGTGAAGGGCTGCCTGTACAGCAAGAAGTGATGAATGGCGGTAGCAAAGTGATAAAAAAAAAAGTGATAAATGGAGGTAGCAAATGAGGTCTTCTTGGGGGTGGACAAAGGCAGGCAGGCCAGGGGGCGTGGCTACCAGCCTTGTGTGGGCCCCACACGCTGCCTGCGCTGCCCCATCCGCTCTGTCCAGCTGTCCCTCGCTCGACCCACGCTGAGCAGCGTTCTAGTGCGCCTGCCTCCCCAACCGCCACGCTGCCAGCTCCTCGCCCTTCCTGGATTGTCCCCGTGTGCTAGCATCAACTGCCCGACCTCTGGCTGTGTGTTCATCAACCTATGCCACCCCTGCTGTTCTTTCCTGATTCTCTTCTTTGAGCAGCACCCCACCATTTGAGCAACATTTCGCACCCGCAACTCCGTGAAGCTGTCTTTACACATGCAAAGTAGTCAATTCGGCAAACATTCGAGGCTCGAAACTGGGGCAAAGCAGGTGGGGGTAGGCTTAGTTTATTAGTAGCACACGTAAACTGATGGATAGAGAGATACATGGGTAGACATTTGAAAGAACACAACGGGCTCATCACAAATGCTCGCCCGGCAGGCTCAGACGGCGTGAGCCTTGCCCTGCGCCGGCGGGCGGCCCAACAGCAGGGGCACTACAAACCCGCCCACCGCCAGCCAGCACCACATCGATTCATATACCGTGGCGCTGCTAAACAGCAGGTGGGCGGCAAGCCAGGTGGCAAGCGCGTAGGCTACAGATGCCACAGCGTGCACAGCGGGGCGCATGCCAGCCAGCGGGGCACCCAGGAAGACCAGGAGGGCAACGTGCCAGGTGGCGTCGTGGTTCACAGCCCACCCCCATCGCAGATGGGCACCGCAAGTGGGGAAGGTGCAAGGGAGGGAGCACCAGTTGACGGGGGTGCCGTCGCGGGTGCTGCCGGGCCCGCCGAGCGCCGCCGCCGCATAGGCGGCAGCGAAAACTGTCGTGCAGGCCACCCACACGCGCTGCCTGCGGGTGCGGTGCTTGGGCTGGGTGCAGGCGAGCGCGATCAAGCTGTGTGCCAGCGGCTCAACAGCGATGAATGCGAGCAGCGCCTTGCTGACGGCTTGGTTCAGCCCGCTGCACCCCTGGTCGAGCCACAGCAGCGCCTCCAGCAGCTGTACTTGCCCCACAAAGCCGAGCAGGCCGGCATACCAGCGGTCGTTGTGCCAGTTGCGGCGCCAGAGGAAGGCGGAGAGGCTCACGACAATGGCCCAGGAGGCTGCAGAGACGCGCAGAGACCAGCACATGGCGGCCTGCCTGCAACTTGGGAAAAGTGGGAAAAGAACAGATGACGGGAGAGAGACAAGAAAAGGAGGGGGCGTTGGGTGGAATTGGACGACGGGAAGCGAGGTAGGTGCGGGCCCTGGGCTGGGCGTCCCGCCAAGCGGCAGAGAGACAGCAGCGGCAGCGGCGACTGGCGCAGCGGCGCGAGAGCTGCCGGCAGCGGCGAGCATGGCTACTGTCACCTTGCGAGTGTTGCCACCGTTAGAATAGAACGGGTACAAACTTTGGAAGTCGACGCGCCGCGCTTTATCTCCTTGACACCCGTGTTTTGGTCTGGTAGCTCCCTGACCGAGCTGAGATGGTTTAGCAGGAAAGTGTCGGAAGTGTCAAAGGCGTCCCGAGATTGGGCGGAACCGGCATTTGCTGGGCGTGCTGTGGCGGTGCGGTGGCCGTGCTCCCGTGCTCCCGTGACATGGGACTGGGCCTTTAGCATGCCCCGCCCTCCCCCCGCGCTTGGCCTTCCTGTCTGGGACTTCAGGAGGACTGTTGAGCACTTAGTAGTCGATATTTAGCAGCTTTAGAAGCACACATGCCAAAGGGCGCATGCAGTGGGTGAGAAGGGCTTTTGGTGGGTTTAGGGTATAGGGTTGTGGGCGCTTGTGAGGAACAGCGGTTCAAGCATAAAAGCAAGGGATCGCGTGGCAGTACTCTGAATTCAAAGCAAGTGCAGCCGGAGGGGCTGAAGTGGCAGTTTGGGCTGCTGAGAATGCGGGCCTGCCGACCGGTATTTGGGTGCCGTCTCGACTGCTCAGTCTTCGGAAGAGGTTTCCGACGCAGGCGGGCGGCCCAGGCGCAGCGGCACCAGGAGGCCTCCTGGGACAATGAAAGCGCACCACCCTTGGAACTTGTATGCCCACAGATGTGCGGCCGCAAGGAAGGCCGCCGCCGCCGTGGCTTGCACCGCAGGCTGCAGTTGCAGCAGCGGCGCAGCTAGGAAGAGCGTGAAGGCGAGGTGCCAGGTGGCATCCACGTTGGCAGTCCAGCCGGGCAGGCCCCAGCGCAGGCGGCGCTGGCAGGAGGGCGTGGCGCAAGTGCGGGAGCACCAGTCAAGCGCCGCCGCATCCTCGCCTGCGCTGCCGATGCCGCCCAGAGCTGCCTCAGCAAAGAAGGCCGCAAAGGCCGCTGCAGCGGCCACCAGCGCGCGGTGCCTGGGCCGCCGCCTTTGCCAGGGTGTGCAGGTCAGGGCGACCAGGCTGTGTGCCAGCGGTGCCAAGGCATACACCGCCAGCATCGCCTTGCTGGCGCCCTGGTTGAGCCCGTTGGCACACCCCTCATCCAGCCACGTCACCGCTTCCAACACGTGGGCAAGCCCCACCCACGCAAACAGGGCGGCAAACCAGCGGTCGTTGGGCCAGTTGCGGCGCCACAGACGGGCGCATGTCGACACGCTCCAAATCGTGCCGAGCCACCAGAACATGCCCGCTGGCCTGCCCGCCTGCCCGCCCGTCTGCCTGCCCGCTGCCTGCCTGCCCGCTGCCTGCCCGCTGCCTGCCTGCCCGCTGCGTGAGAAGGGGTGAGGTGGGTCGGGGCGGGGGTGCAAGCACTGTGAGAAGCAGGCTGAACGAGAGGCTGACGGCTGGGCTGACGGGGCAACGCCCGCCGGGGCGGAAGAGCATGTGCGGCGGAGGTGCTAGTGAGGGTTGGAGTACCGGCGATCCCACAACTCTTGACGAAACAGCCCTTTCCTCTCTCACCTGGCTTCTAGCAACGACGGCGAAAGCGAGTCCTCAGAGTATTAGAGTAGCGCCACGCCGCGCGGCTGCGCAGTCCTTCCCCTGGTTCACGATTACAATAACCCTGGCAGGCGCCATGCTTGGTACGTGCAAGCAGCGCGGCGCGGCGCTATACCATGCTAATGTCGAGTGATAATGCTTTTCATGCTGTGTTCACATGTGCTGCGAGCGCTGCCGCCACCGCCCCGCTCTGCCCCTTGGACATCTGCCCCGTACCACCAAGGGGTTGATGCACACGTCCTACCTCCAACACTGTTGGCTTGAGCGAAAAGGGCAGAGTGTGTGCAGTTGGGCACAAATGGGCAGACTGGGAGACTGAGCAGAATGGGCAGTTGCGCAGCTTGGACGTCCGAAGGATGGGGGCTTTAGACGAAGAACCGCTGACACTGCCCGACCCGCACCTGCCTGCCTCAATCACCCCAACAAATCTCCTGTCTCGTGAGACCGTTCCTGGCTCCGTATGGACATTCAATGTAACTAGTAACTAAGTTGGACAGGGAGCGTGAGCGGTTGGCTGAGCTTCCGCACGGGGCAGGGCGGAAAGCAAGCGATGTGCAACGGAGACGCAGGGTGCAAGCGTGTGTCAGTAAAGAGGCCAGGGAAAGGAGAGAGGTGATTGATGCGCATGCCAAGTGGGGCAATTATGAATGCAGCAGGGTTGGTCACAATACCGCACACGCAGGACTGAAGTAGATACACGACCAGAGCAAGTAGTAGATACACGACCAGAGCAGCCAGAATGGGCTGAACTGTTGGGCAAGGAGCATGATGGCTTGAGCACACACTCAGGGAGTGTGCAAGGATCACACTGGCTCGAGCACACACTCCAAGTCCGGGAGTTCCCATCGTTCGGACGAGTAGCCCTCGCCGGTGTATGTTTGCTCAACGTGCAGGGCGGGCCGCAGCTGGCGCAGGCGCTTCAGTTGGCCCTCAAGCCCACCCACGAGCTCCCACTCTTCTCTGTAGTAATCGTCGTGCAGATCTAGAAGGTGCAGGGCCGAGTGGGACCGCGCCCAGCTCCAGAAGCCCTCCCAGTCGGCCTGGCTGGAGGTGTCCCCCAACGGGTCCCCCACCACGGTGAGCTCCTCCAGGTGTGGCGCACCCGCCAGCAGCGCATGGCTGCGTGTCAGGTTGCCCCACTGCAGGCACAGCCTGCGCAGGTTGCCCAGCCAGGGGCCGGCGGGCAGGCGCTGCTCTGGCGGGCGGTCCGGCACAGTGTAGCCGTGGGTGAGGAAGAGGAGGTGGTGCAGTTGGCACATGCTGCTCAGCGCGGGCGGCAGCCGAAACATGGCCTCTGGCCGCGCTCGCTCCGTCTCCACCGACAGAAAGGTCAGCTGCTGCAGCCCGCTGACCGCTGCGTCGAGCTGCTGCTGGTCAAAAAGCTGTGTCAAAGAGTCCCACGTGCTGCGCAGCTGCAGGTGGCGCAGCCACGTCAGCTGGGAGAGGCAGCGGGGCAGCGGGACGTCCTCCAGCTCCAGTCGGGTCAGGGCCGTGAGAGTCGCCAGCTGATCCGTGCTGTCAAGGGCGTAGCTCATGCTGTCAAGGGCGAGGCGGCGCAGGTTGCAGAGCGCGCCAACCTGCGGCATGGTTCGGGGTGTGGGGTCGCATCGTTAATCTCGTTGAGCGATGCGACTGCTTGCCTGGGGGGGGGAGCAATGGGTGTCTACCCCTGCCAGCTGCCCCACGCGGAGCAGGCAAAGTGGGTGGGTGGGGGGGGGGAACAGCAGGGGGGCAAGGCACACGAGGCTGGGTACACCCAAGTGTGCCACGAGCAGGCAACCAGCAGCAGTAAAGCAGCCCAGTGCACAGCGCCGCAAGTGATTCGTTGTATCTGCCACCCCAACCCGGACGTACCTGAGGCGGCAGGCGTTCCCAGCGCCAGTTGTTGAGTGCAAGGCGGGTGAGGGAGGTGGCCAGAAAAGGCTGGTCCGGCAGTGGGCCCGATGCGTCAAGCTGCCGCAGGTTGGGGCAGGAAACCAGGCAGCGCTGCAGGTCTGGGGTCATGCCTTGCGGTATGTCGCTGGTGTGGTAGTGCAGCCGCAGAGTGAGGCTGCGCAGGTGCCTGCCTCGCTGTGCAAGCCAAGCGGCGATGCTGCTGGCGGTCTGCGGCGCCTGCAGCCCATAGCGGCGCACTGCCAGGATGCGCAGCAGCTCGGGGCTGTCGCAGACGGCGTGGAAGCGCTTGGAAACAAGGCACACGGAGGCCAGCCTGCGGGCAGCAGGAGGCAAAGGCGGGGCAGGGAGGGGGGTAGTGGGAAGCGGGCACGGCCAGGGCGGGTTGCACGGCGGGCGCTGAAGAGCCAGTGCGCACCTCTGCCGCAGGTCTAGCGGCGCGAGGCAGGCGGCCAGGAGATCGTCCGACAGGTCGAGGATAGACACCGTCTGCGCAGCCGCCGAGCGAGAGTGCAGCGCCATCAGGTCTGGCGCGCCGGTCCGAGCGCCCCCGAGGAACAGAACGAGCTGCCTACAAGCCCAGGCGTGTTTTTGGATCAGCGGCCGGCGCAACGATGCTGATCCAGTTTAGCCGCCTCTCGTGCTGTGTGCGCTGGGGCGGTGCCGGCGGCAGCTCGAAGAGTTGCTTTCCATCACCGTCTGTGCCTTACGTGCAGCTTATGTGAGCCCACCGTCTACGTGCAGGTAAGGGTGCGTTCCAAGATTGGCTGTCTTTCAAGCGTGGCTCCCTGCGACCACCCGCATTTCGAGAGGCTTGGTTCCGGCCGGCGGCTGCCGCAACTGGGCAGAGGAGGGCTATTTCAAAGAAGGAGGGAGGTCTGACGAGCACACGGGGCGCACATGATGTGGGAGAGGCATTCAGGTTTAAAGTTAAAAAACACGCAAGTTGTGAGGGCAGGTGCCGGCGGTGCCCCCGCAGCACGGGCCGCCGCCGACACCCATTGCCCCTCTCATCCCAGGCAAAGAGGTTTCCTTTCACAAGTTGTGAGGGCAGGTGCCGGCGGTGCCCCCGCAGCAGCACCCCACTGTCTCACCCATCGCGCCTCTCATCCCATGGGGCATCATGGCGCGGATCGTACCACTCGTGGTGCCTGCGCTCGACACGCAGAGCGGGGCGCCGCTGCCACAACTCCACCATGCTGCTCAGCAGCGCCTCTGCAGCCTCAAAGCTCTCAAACTCGCCCACCCCCTCGTGAAACATGTGCAGGCGGCGCAGCGGCGGGTGGGTCTGCGCCCACAGCCAGAAACCTGCCCAGTCGGCGGCTGCAGTGAAATCTGAGTCGGGGTTCCCCACCACTGTGCAGTCCTCCAGGTGCGGGGCGGCCGCCAGCTGTGCATGGCTGCCCGCCAGGATGCCCCAGTGCGTGCAGATGCTGCGCAGGCTGGCCAGCCAGGGGCCGTCGGGCAGGCGCTGATCCTCTGGCTCCCCGCTGCTGCTGAGGTACAGGAAGCACTGCAGGTGTGCCAGGCTGCCCACCCCGGCTGGCAGCCCAACAAAAGCATCAAAGTCTTGAGTGACCAGTCGCAGTGACAGGTATGTCAGCTGCTGCAGCTGCCCCAGAGCGGCATCGAACCGCTCCTCGTCATTGTCCTCGTCATCCCAGCACACGTTGACCGCCAGGTGGCGCAGCCACGTCAGCGCGGAGGCGTCAAAGGGCGCCACGTCAAGCAGGTCCAGGCGGGTCAGGGCGGTGAGGCCGGTCAAGCGGGCGGGCTCGTCACCGTAGTTCACGTTGCGCAGCGTCAGTTCACGCAGGCTCGACAGGGCGCTCAGCTGCAGTGCGAGGGAGGCAGAAGGGGAGCCAGGGGACAGCAATTAACCTGAATCGGAAGAGGGGGAGGGGAGCCAGGGGATAGCAGTCAACCTTGATCAGCAGAGGGGGAGCCAGGGGACATCGGTCAATCTCAATCAACAGAGGGGGAGCCAGGGGATACAATCAACACCCGACCCTAGCAACACCCGACCCTGAGGCGCGGCGCTTGCGGGAGCTGGCTTGCAATTGGTGTAGAGTGTGTGTGTGTGTGTGTGTAGAGAGAACGGTAACCATGCATATCCACTGCTTGCAGTGCGCCCGCCCCTCCTCTCTTCCTGCATGCAAGAGAGGCGCACTGCTCTGGGCCGCCCAATGTGCGCACCTGAGCCGGCAGGTTGTGTATGGTGCAGGAGGCGAGGGTGAGGCGGGTGAGGGAGGCGGGGAGGGAGGGCTTGGGTGGCACCCCTCCGCCTTCGGCCCACAGCAGTCGCAGCTTGCTGCAGGCATGCAGGCAGCGCTGCACACTGTCGGCCACAGATCTCCGGTCCTTTGGTCGGCTGTACAGCTCGAGGTGCAGAGTGCGCACGTGCCTGCCGTGCCGCCCCAGCCAGGCAGCCAGGCAGGTAGCCAGGTGCACCGCCCGCTCCTCTGTGCGAAGCACCACGGGCCCGCGCAGCAACTCTGGGCGGTAGCACACTGAGCAGAGGCGCTTGGACACCAGGCACAGCGATGTCAGCCTGCGGGGGAAGCAGAGAGGAAGTGGGTGCTGAGTGGGCAGGGAGCCCGAAAAAGGCGGGTGGGCGGGCGCNGCGGGAGGGCCAACCTTGCCGCCGACGTCACCGCCGCCGCTGCGCTCACCTGTGCTTGGGGCACACGGGGGCCAGGCAGGCGGCCAGGAGGTCGTCGGGCAGGTCGAGAATGGACCGGCCGCAAGCCGCATCAGCAGGCGCGTGGGACGTCATCGTCCCAAGAATAAGAGCTCCGTAATCGACCTCGCCGGGCTGAGCAGAGTAGCCTTGGGTAGCACGTGGGGAGGCTTGGAAGAGCGCAGCGATTACAGTGCGCAGGGTGGACGCTTGCTACGGTGAAGCTTTTTAAAAGTGCAGACGCCAGCTGGCGGCGCCGCCGCACTGCCTCCTTGAGGGGGATTTATGCGGTACGGTGCGCTGTTCAGCAGCTTGGTCCGTTCCTGTAGGCAGTGCTGCACCCCATGGTCACAATGCTGTACTGTGCAACCCACTGCACAGCAATGTGCATTGCAAGATTTGCCAGGTGGTGCCTGGCTACTTGCTGAGCGGCTGTGCGGTTGTGTGTTTCCAGGCGGCACCCAATGGCGGCAACCTGATCGCCCGAGGCTTCGGTGGCTTCCACCACTGCCAGGTTGGGAGGCTGCTCTGAGATATAGTGTTTATAATTCACATGAATGTTGAAAAAGAACAAAGGCGGATGCAGGCAACCTGGTGCAAGGAGCATCCTTGTGTGCAAGCTAGCCGATAGCTTGAGCCCACTGGGGAAGTTGACGAGGCACTCTCAGGCACACGCGCAATCACGGAATGCACGGTGGGGCCAATACAGGTGGTGCAGGTCGACTCTAAATAATCACTCAAATGCTTGAACAAAAGTGCTTGTGTGCATACATGCAGTGGAAAGCGCGGGGCAGAGCACGGCTCCGCCTGCGAGGGTTTCAATCATCAACCAGGAACCGGGAACCGCAGCCAGGTAGGTGAAAGCATGCCAGGGAGGGCGGGAGGGTGGGATCCAGACCATGCACATACTATGTAATAGGTGATAAAACAGGTTTGCTGACGCTGGAAACGCTGCCGGCCGGCCGGCCGGCAGATGGGCGGGGCGCTGCGCATTGAAGCTTTGCCAAGCCAGCCGAGTGTGCAAACGGCAAGTCGTTCGCGCAACGGCGCACCACCATATCCAACTAAAGGCCCTCAGTCCTCAAATTCACTGACTGACGCTGCACCGCTGCCTGACCCCTCACCCGCATCGCTGCCAGAAGCGTCCTCACTGTCGCTCCACGGCAGCACGCCCTCCTCATATGGTACGCTGCCTGAGCAGGACCAGGTGTGCTCGTAATTGGGGTCGAAGCTGTGCACGCGCCTGCGCTCGGCCAGCAGGCCGGGCCGCCTGCCCCACAGCTGCATCAGCCGCTCCATCAGCGCCTCGGTGGCGGGGGCGCTTGTGAACGCGTCCCCGGACTTGTGGAGGAGCAGGAGGCGGCGCAGCGGCAGGTGCTCCCCCGCCCACCGCCAAAAGACTCGCCAGTCGTCCAGGCTGCACCAGATCAGGTTTGGGTTGCCCAGCACCGTGCACTCCTCCAGCTGCCGGGCAGCTGCCAGCTGTGCATAGCTGCGCACCAGGATGCCCCAGTGGGTGGAGATGCTGCGCACGCTGGCCAGCCAGGGGCCGGAGGGCAGTGCCTCGTACCCCGACTGCGCCTGGGGAGTGTTGGTGACAAAACGGAAGTCCTGAAGGTGCTGCAGGCTGCTCAGCGCGGAAGGCAGGCGGCAGACCTCGTTGCCATTCTCCTCCCAAACCAGGCGCACCGACAGGTACGTCAGCTGCTGCAGGTGCTCCAGCGCACCGTTGACGCGCTGCCAGCCGTCAGTGTCGACCCGCCCATCGCCGCAGTCCCCGCTCAGGCTGAGGTGGCGCAGGCCGGTGATGCGGGACAGCCAGTACGGCGGCTGCGTCTCATCCAGATCCAGGCGGGTCAGGGCGGTGAGGCGGGACATGTGGCGGGACTCGACGCCCTCTGCATAGGGCACGCTGTCTAGGGACAGCTGGCGCAGGCTGCACAGCGTGGACAGCATGCTCAGCTGCAGGCACGGGGCGTGAGCAGGGAGGAGGGGCGGGACACAGGGTCACGCTGTCAGAAGCGTGCAGGGCGGAGCAACACTGGCAGTGTAAGGGTAGGCAGGCAAGTGCCCTGGGGGATCAGCGGTCAGCCCAGGCCGGCGCGCCACGGGCCATCGGTTGACAAACAGCCTCCGGGCAGATGAGGTCAGGTCCTGTGTCACCCCTTTAAGTGCCTTAACACAGCTGAGCGCTTCCCCACTGCCAGCCTCACGCCCACAATTCAGATACCACACACATAAGCTGATCTGAGGTGCCAGCACCCAGTGAGTGCAGTCCCAAGTGAGCATGCACCATAGGCAGACTGAGGGTGAGGATTGCGGGCACGTGCTGGCATCTCCCATCGCCTGGCTCGTGCTTCTGGTGTGACTAGGTGGATGTAAAACTGCATTCCAGTCAAACAAGCAAGCAAGTAAACCGTGGGCGCTGCCTACCTGGCGAGGCTTGCTGTCGTACAGTTGGACGTTGAGGTCCAGGCTGGTGAGGGAGGCTGGGAAGAAGGGCTTGATGGGCAGTGTGTTGCCCCGCGCCACCAGGCGTTGCAGCTGAGGGCAGGCCTTCAGGCAGCGCTGCATGCTGGCCTGGAACTTGCCCACAGCGGGGCGCCCCTCCAACTCATGGAAGCAGTTGAGCTCCAGGAAGAAAGTTTGGGTGTGGCCGCCGTGCCGTGCCATCCAGGCGGCCAGGTGCTGAGCCAGCCGCTCCATCCCGCCCTGAGGAAAGCGCTGCACAAAGAGGTCTTGCAGCAGCTCGGGGCGGTGGCACACGGCGTGGAAGCGCTTGGACACAAGGCAGGCTGAGGTCAGCCTGCACGGCAGCAGACAAAGGGCGGGAATGAACGGGTGAGCAGGTGGGTCGGATGGCTGAGTGGGCGGCATGCAGAGAACACGGGTGGTGGTGGTAAGGGGGGGGGGAGGGGGGGCGGTCCGTCAAATGGCGGGCAGGCGCCGGTTTGCGGCGGTAGAGGGACGGCGACGTGGCACGGGCACCAGCCTTGCGCCGCACCTGTCCTCGACGCCCATAGGAGCCAGGCAGGCGGCCAAGAGGTCGTCGGACAGGCTCAGGATGGAGGCCCCGCACGCTGCGCGCGCACTTCTGCGAGCGCGGGGTGCCATGGCCTCGGAACTTCCGAAGCAGGGCAGAGCCGCTGCAAGCAGTCGAAGACTCTTGTGAAACGAGGGTGGCCTGGCGGTGCCCACGAGCCCCCGAGGCAAGGAGTTCATGCAAGTGCGCTGGCGCTGCGCCCGCTCTGCTTCTGACATCAGCAGCACCCAGTCCAGACCCAATACACTGCCTACTGCAGACGTACAAGCACGAGGCCGTGACTGCTTCGGTTTGCGGCCAGAGCATGCTGTTCAGCACGAGCATCACCGCTGCAGCCCGCCATTCCTGCGTCCGCTCAGGCACGCCGCCGCACCACTGGCTGAGCTCGAGCCTCAAGTCGCAGTCTTACAGTTGCACAGGGGTGGCGGGCGAGGGGGATTACCACATAATACACGGCGTCAGGCAGGTGCAGAGACAGGTTGCATTCTGAGAAGGTGAAGGGGCACTGAACAGGTGTGCAGGAATGATGATCGCCCAGTGCACTGCACCAGGTGATTCAGAAGTGTGGAAATGATGGGCACTGCAGGGTTAACAAGGATCACGTTTCGATTTCTTTCGAAAGCCGGGCCGCCACAGGCGCAAGCGTGCGCCTCGGCCGTCCTGGCTGCCGGCCCTGGCCCTGCGCCCCGCCGCCGCATCACAATTCAGACGTGACGCGGTGCGGCATCCGCAGCGCGAGGCGCCGCCTGCCGGAGCACAGCACAGCACAGGCACCACCTCTGTATCACCGTGCCACCATGACCGCCTGCTTGATCGCAATCGGCATGGTCTGCATGATCTGCGGTATGTCGATGAGACCCGACAGAAGCGCCTCCAGACGCTTCTCTGCCGGCGCGCCCTTGGGCCCGCCCATGCCCACCACGGCCGCCCCTTCTCCCTCGTAAAGCCGCACCATCAGAACGTCTCCCGCGCCAGGCGTTGACTCAACGCTGGCAACAAGGTCTGCAACCGACATGACGGCGCCGCCGCCGGCCACACGCAGCAGCGAGATCTGCGGGAGGGGGTGGGCGGGGGG
>JTEE01000025.1:1441109-1452584 GCA_002896455.3 Chlorella sp. ArM0029B | reverse complement strand
GGGAGAAATGGTTGCGGGCGGGGGAGGGGCCAGGACAAAGCTTGAGAGGGGCACCGGGAGGGCTGAGCAAGGCGTGGAAGGGTGGGAGAGGGGCAAGGGCGGAGCAGGACAGGGCGCAGATCTGCAGAAGAACGCAACGCAGTTGCCAACGCTGAAGAACCCGGGCAGGGGGGATGGAGACATGCTGGGAGGGGGTGGCTGTGCGTGAGAAAGCGTCCGCTTGCGGCGACAGAGGTGCGGTCTCAAAGGACAGCATTTGAGCAGGCGTGGGTCGGGGTGCCAAATGAAGCATCGCTGGCGGCCCGCCAAAGCCACCCCAGCCCGGCCACTTGCCCCGCCCTTCCGCAAGCTGCCTTCTCGTGACCCTCACTCACCGTGGGCCCGCCCGGCCCCAACCTTGCCACACTTGTTGCAATTATGAAAAACAGGCACACCTTGCTTCCCCCTCTTGCAAAACGGTGGCGCAGGACACAGGAACTTCGTTTGATTAAACCACGGCATTCTTCACAGGTGGCATATCCCCCTCACCGTGAATCCGTCGGCACCAACCTTGTCGCACTTCTTTGCAAATTCAAACCGGAAACACCTTGCTGCTCCCTCTTGTATAGGGCAGTACAGGACAGGAAAAACGTCTTTTCAACACACCGCCATTCCTGACAGGTGGCACCCCCCTCACCGTGAAACCGTCGGCCGCCTTGTCGCACTTGAGGGGCAGGGCAAAGGGCAAGTTACGCCCGCTGGTGGTCAGGGTGGCTGCCCACTGGTACAGGCTCTCCACAAAGGCGGCCTTGTTGATGTCGGCAGGTAGCCTGGCGGTGGCAAGCTGCACAGGGGAGCGGGAGGGAGGGGACGGGAGGGGACGGTTCTCGGTTTATAGGAGGTGGGTGCCAGGCGGGCGGGCGGGCGCGGAAGGGTGGGAGCAACTTCGATTTGCAGTTGTCTGATGGATGAACCCTAGGTTCTGATGCCGCAGGTAGCAGGTTACGCAGGGATTATGCTTGTGGCTGGTGACAGGGCCAACCGGCAGCCGTGGCTTGCCTGCAAGGACGGAGCGGAAGAGGCGGAAGAGGCGGCGCTCGCCGCCACTACTACCGTCCTTGCGCTGCGCTGCACGCGGCGTGGCTGTGCGGGGATTGCGACAGAGGCGCAAACCCTGCTGGGCCGCGCAGGCAGAGCCGCTGCTGTGTGGTGGCGCGCCAGGACCGCTGTGCAGCTGAGAGCGCTGGCCATGGTTGCTGCTTACTGCTAGCTGTGGCAAAAAAAGGCAGCAGTAACAGTCGCTGGGATGGGCGACCGGCGCCTCGAGACGCCCCGATACTGCGGCCGGTTACCTCCAAGCCACGCCATGCGCAGCGTGCGCCGCTGCCGACGCGCCCGTCCAAGCCAGCCTGTGCTGTTTGCTGGCGGGATTGAACAGCCAACAGCCGGAAAACATTACAGGTAATTTCAAAACAGCAGCAGGAATGAATGATAGCAGGCGTCGGGGAGGGAGGGCCGGAATGAAATGACTGGGTGTGCGGGCGGGGCGAGAGCGGGCGGGGTCACGCAGCCAGGCACAATGGTGATTGACTTCATCAGTTGTTGGATGTTTCCAGAGCGCCCAGACAGAACGAGGCAGGTGAGCCGTGCACCAAAATGACCTCAAGAGGGGACGGCGAAGAATGGGGCGACCAAAGAGCAAACCGGATCTCAGTGCGATAGTGGGGGAAGGGGGTCGGAAGGGTGCCGGGAGCAGGTAAGGAGGGGGCAAACACGCGCTGCTCAGCGGCCAGCATTGTGGCCAATGAGCGGGCCCATGGGGCCGTCAGCCCGTCAGCCAGGGCCAGGCCGCAGGCAGCAGCTGCCTGCATGGCCAAAAGCTGCTCGACGTGCGGTAGTGCGGCCAGCAACTACTTTTGACTCCTGGGCTAAGCAGCATGGCAGCAGGCAGCTGGGCAGCAGCTGCCTAGGCGGCCACGGTCTGCTTGACGTCCAGCAGTGCTGCCAGCGAATCCATGTAGCAGTCCGGGTGGATGCTGTTCTCGGAGCTCAACAGCTGCTCCTCCGTGGTCACGCCTGCACGATATGGATAGACATGGAATACAATAGGATAAACCCAAAATTTACATCACCAATGTGCTGGGACAATGCATCTGCGGCACACTTGTGTGTTGCTGCAGCGCTGTGAATGGTCACGCCTGCACAAAGTGGATGATCGAGGGAACAGGCGAGGTGGCAGGGTGTGGGAGGGCGAGGGCGCGGGTGCAGCGGCAGGGGCAGGTGAGGCATATCACTCGTGCGACCAGGCCCACCACATCGCTAGTGCGACCAGGGCCAGCAGCAGCAGGGCCAGGGAGGAGGGGAGGGAGGTGGGGCGGAGGGAGGCAAGGCTGGGCAGGTTGTGGGCAGCTGCTGCACAGTGCTTGCCCCTGCCTGCCCCTGCAAGAACGCAGATGGGCAAAAGCGGGGGATGCAGGTATGCAGGCAGGTATGCAAGCAAGGGCAGGCAGGGCGAGGCAAGGAGGCGTAGGATCACTAGCTGCTCCCTTGTGGCTCAGCAGCAGTAGCGGCGGCAGCAAAAGACAGCAAAAGACCGCAAAAGACGGCAGCAGCATCAGCAGCGGCAGCATCAGCAGCGGCAGCAGCAAACGACCACAACAGACGGCAGCAGCATCAGCAGCGGCAGCAGCAAGAGGCCAGAAAACAAAGCAGCAGCGGCAGCGGCGGCAGCAGCGGCAGAACAGCGGCGACACGACTGCTGCCACGGTAGCGGCAGGCTGCAATGCCCGCTCACGCACCAGAGAGGACGAGCATGGTGCTGAGTCCTCCGTTCTTTCCAAACAGAATGTCAGTGTCCAGGCGGTCTCCCACCATGCAGATCTGTTGAGGGGGAAAGGGAAGGGAGAAGGCAGGGTGTGAGGGGGGGAGAAGGTGGCATACAGAGTGGGCGAGGAAGCAAACAGCAAGGTCGGTGTCAGCCGGTCGATGACCATGCAGATCTGAAGAGAGGGGAGGAAAATTGTGTGTAGGGAGAAGAGGGGACAAGAGGGCGCGAGGGGAAGGCGGGGAGGTGAGTGCGGGAGGAAGCAAGCTGGGCGCTTGGTTCCACCCACCCACCCAGCCCTGCGGCCAAAGCCGCCCCCAACATGCCCACGCTCGAGCCCCAACCTTGCCTGCCCTCCAGCGCACACTGTGTGTCCCCTGCTCTCCAGCATGCCCCGGCCCCCCACACACGCTGGCATGCATGCTGTGGCCCCACTTGCTCCGATTGTTGCCCACAACTGGGTAGCCACTGTTGCTGAGCATGCCCCGCCCCCCCACACACGCTGGTATGCATGCTGTGTCCCCACCTGCTCCCGCTTGAGGCCAAACTCTAAAAAACGCTAGCATGCATGCTGTGCCCCACCTGCTCCCGCTTGTGCCCACACTGGGTGGTAGTGTTGTTAATGTTTCATGCCCCGCCCCCCACACACACGTTCGTATGCATGCTGTGGCCCCACCTGCTCCCGCTTGAGGCCAAACTGTGTGGCAATGTTCTCCAGCATGAACTCGGCGGGCTTGCCCACCACTGTGGGCTCGCGCTTGGTGGAGCCTGGGGGCAGGGGGGCGGGGGGGCAGGCAGGGGGTAAGCAGAAGGCAGGCAGGAGGCAGTGGGGTGTCATTGCAGGCCCCACAATCAGCCAGGCAACTGTGCAGCCCAGGTGATTGCAGCCCAACAAGCAAAGCAGCCCGTGGGTGCCTCACCGCGGATCGCGCCGACCATGCTGCCGTTGCCCTAAAAACACATTCTCTGCTGGTTGTAATACCCATCAGAACAACTTTGCACATGTTTGTTGTGCTCACCGCGGATCGCGCCGACCATGCTGCCGTTGCCCGCCCACTCCTGCGCGTCCGTCAGGTGGGTCACCGCATCTGTGGCAGGCAGGCAGACAGGCAGGCAGGCAGGCAGNGGGGGGTGAGCAGGGCAGGGCGGGCAGGCAGAGGTGGTTGGAAGGGGGCAGGGCGGAGCGGTGCACAGGGAGGGTGAGCAGGGCAGAGCTGAGCAGTGCCAGGCTGGGGTGAGCAGGGCTGAGCATGGCAACACAGGGCGGTGCAGGGTGGGACAGGATACACGGGGGGAGCGCGGCGTGCACATCTGCACAGCCCCCAAAGCAGCAAGGCACCGCCTGGGATGTCAATTGGGCGGAGCTGCCACTGCTGCACCATCCTGTCCCTCTGCTCCCTCAGTGTTGGTGGCAACCACACCGCAGCCCTCTCCCTCACACAACCAAACCCATGCATGCAGCAAGCCCCATCCCAGCCCTCGCCCTTTCCCCCCACTCCCCTCACCCGCCCCCGCCCGTCCCTCTGCCAACCAGTGCTGGTGGCGAGCAAACCCGCAGCCCTCGACAGCCCACGCATGCAGCGGCCTTCTATCCTCTGCTCCCATCCCCTCCCCTCGCCTGCCCCCAACAGCCCACACATGCAGCGGGATTCTATCCTCCCCTCCCCTCACCCGCCCCCAACCCGGCCCCCTGCTCAGCGGTGTAAATGCAATCCAGCCTGCAGCCCTGGAGAGCCCGCCCATGCAGCAGGCTTCTCCCCTCCCAGCCCTCCCCTCTCGTTCCGCGCCCTGTGCCTTTGCTGGAATTAGTGGCGATGTTGCTCTCACCAGTGTTAGTGGCGATGAACATGCAGCCGGGGTTTTCCCGGATGCACAAAGTGGCCATCTGGATCTTGTAGTAGTTGATGTTGCGGTCAAAGCCAACCACAACGGCGCCCACCTGCACAAATCAAAATGAGGGGCAGGAAGCAAAAGAGGGTCAACGCGGTGCAGCAGGGGCAGGGGCAGGAACGCTGCGGGCGAGCATGCCGCCTCCTATGTTGTGCCCTCTGTTGTTGTGCAGCCACGTGCGTATCAGAGTTGCTATTCACGTCGCAGTCCTGCTCCACGGCATGCCTTACAAGCGCACTAGCTCGCACTGACGTAACGTGCACCAGAGTGCATGCACCACAGCAACCCACACACGAACACGCCCACTGGTGTGCAGCCAGCAGCCTCAGAAAACCCTCAAACCGTTCTCATCTCACGTCGCAGCCATGCTCCGGCAGCATGCCCCGCGTCAGCTCCTTTCCCCCCGATGCATCATGCAGGCCTGCCTACTGCCTGTGCAGCCAATCCAAATGAACAGCACCCCACTAAAAGGCACTTACGTCGCGGTCCTGCTCCAGCAGCATGCCCCCCAAGCGCACTCACACTGACGAGCAGCAGCAGAATGAACCACAGCAACCAGCACACGGGCAGGCCTACAAACAAGCCCACCATAGCACCCCCAATGAAACATAAGACATACTCTGCCCTCTTCTCACGTCGCGGTCCTGCTCCAGCAGCATGCCCGGCGTCAGCTCCACCTTCTTGTCGCCATCCGCCGGCCCCCCAATGTGCTGGATGCCCTTCAGGTCCAACTCCTCCTGGATGCCCACCTGCAGGCAAGAACATAAACGCCAAGGGGAGAGGCGGTGACACAAGGTTACAGGGGAGAGGCGGTGACACAAGGATAAACGCCAAGGGGAGAGGCGGCGACTTAAGGTTAGGAATGGTTGGTGAGGTGGGGTGGGGTGCTGTGTGCCCCGCTCCTCAGGTCCAGCTCCCCCTGGATGCCCACCTGCAGGCAAGTAGGCACAAAGGCAAAAGATGGACGTCACAAGTAAGGTTGGGAGTGATGAGGTGAGGAGCCGGATGCCATTAGCTCGGGCTCGTCCCGAGTGCCTGCCCACCTGCAGACAAGAACGTACACGCATGGCCAAGGGGAGAGGCGGCGACGTAAGGTTAGGAAGGGTTGGTGAGGTGGGGTGCCGGGTGCCACGACAGGTCCACCCCCCTTGGATGCTCGTGTGCGGACACATAGGCACAGACGTAGGAAAGAGATGAGGGCAGGAGTGGCGACGTGGGGTCAAGAGTGGTGACGTGAGGTGGCCGTCATGCATGCCACCTGTGGAGTGATGCTGAGTGAAGGGTGGGGGCAGGAACCCACCTCTTCGCCCAAGCACAACACCCAAGTGCACCCAAGTTCAAAGGCACAGGCCCCACCTCCCCCGCCATGCACAGCTTTCTGCCCCGTGGAAATCTGCCAACCCCACCCGCCTCCCCTTGAGGAACACTTTCCACGTGCAATTGGCTTCAACAGGACAGCTGCACCTTCTTGTCCTGCCCAACCATCACCCGTGCGACACCAGGTGCAAAGGTGCAGGCCTCACCTTCCCCACCACGCGCACCTTCCTGTCCTGCCATACACGGGCTGCGCCTGCAAGTAGCACGTCCCAACCTCCCCTCGCCCAATCTCCCCTCTCATCTACAGGCCTCACCTCTCCCACCACGTACACCTTCCAGTCCTGCTGGACAGGGACTGCGCCTCTGAAAGTAGCACGGCTAAACCTCCCCTCGCTCAAAACAGCATGTTTTTTCATGAATGCACGTTGTTCTCCTCTTTTTGCATACGATCCAAAAGCTCTTTTAATTCAGGCCTCACCTCGCCCACCACGTACACCTTCTTGTCGGCGGGGAACTTGATTGCCTCCAGGTAGGCGGCGGCCGCGTAGGAGGATGAGTAGATCTCCTCTGCCGCCACATTCAGGCCCAGCCCCGTGAACTTCTTCAGGTACCCGGCACGCGACTTTGTGGAGTTGTTGGTCACAAACACAAGCTGCTTGCCCTGCAGACGAGGGTTTGAGTAGTGCACACAAGTGGTGTGTGTTCCAAGGTTGCAGGAAAAAGGAGAAGCAGGGGCACGCAACTTGGGTGAGTTGTTGGTCACAAAGATAACGTGCTTGCCTTGCAGACAGGAACAGGGAGCAAGGAAGGGGTAGGGAGGTTGAGTCGCAAGCACCAGTTGCGTGCCCTGCAACGGGTTGGGGGTGGGGGAAATGAATGCGGAAGAACCAAGGTCGCCAATTACATCAGAAGTAATTGGGAATGCAAGAACCACAGGGATGAGCACAGTGCCCATGCAGCAAGTTGCAGCGGCAGCGAGCAACACTGGGGGAATGGTGGGCGGCGGCAGCGATAGCAGCTGCAGCAGCAGCAGCAGTACCAGCAGCAGCGGTGGTGCTGGTGGCAAAGCAGCAGCAGCAGGAGCATTCAGCAGATTCCACGTCAGCCATCATCAGGCTGGGATGAGTGGCTGCTTGAACTGGCAGACGGCAGGCGCACCATAGCGCGCAGCATGTCGAGCGTCTCGGGCACGCCGTCGATCACGCTGTCGCCGCGCCAGATGACGCCGTCGCAATCAAAGATGAAGCAATCCACCCTGTCCAAAATGGCGCGCTTGTCATCCACGCTGGCGCGCTGGGCTGCGGCACGGGAAAGAGGAGGGCACAGGCTGGCGGGCGTCGGGACGGCGGCTGGGCAGCGGCAGGCGGCAGCAGCGGCGGCAAGCGGGATAGAGGAGTCTACCACTTTCTGGCTGTGTTGGGAATCTGACCGACTCATTTATAGCGGTATTGCACACGGAAGGGCACACTCAAACAGCAAGAACTCACGCATGGAGACCTCAGCCACCGCCATTGTCCGCTGCTGCCGCCGCTGCTGCTGCTGCACCGCTCCTGTCTTGCGCGCTGTCAGCCCGAATGTCGGGCGAGCCACTCCACGGGCCTGCTGCCGCGCTGCTGCACCCGCCAACACCGAGCTACTCCTCGTCAGCGCCGGGGCTGCGGAACTGATCATCGAGGGCGCTGAAATAATTTGGGCTGTCAGCGGGACGCGATGGGCGGGCTACAAGGCAAGCAGGCCACCACCAAATAGCAGCCTCGGCAGGACGGCAGTACCTCGAGTTTTCTGCTCCCGCGCAGCACAGTTGCGTGCGATCCGAGACCTACTTTGCTGGACATGGTTGCCTGACAGCCTGCAAGCCACTCCTGTCGACAATTTCTGTCCACTTCCAGCAGCCTGAGCGAGGGGCGCATCTAGACTGCCAGCGGCTGCCGGGCAGCAGGGCCCGTGACGATGGCAACGGAGGAGGACAACACAGTGCGGGAGCCGCTCGACCTGATCAGGCTTTCGCTGGATGAGAAGGTCTACGTGAAGCTAAAAGGAGAGCGGGAGCTGCGCGGCAAGCTGCATGTAAGAGCGACGCGGCGGCGGGCCTGGGTGTGAGGGCAGGTAGCACTGCTGGGCATCGCCGCCGCCGCCGCCAGCGGTGGCGGCGGCACGAACTCCGCCCCTGCCTCGGCACCCCGCCTCCACCCACTGGCGCCTCTGCCACTGCTGCGCCTGACCGCCTCCGCAGGCGTACGACCAGCACTTGAACATGATTCTGGGGGATGTGGAGGAGACTGTGACGACTGTGGAAATTGATGAGGAAACGTTTGAAGAGATCATCAAGGTGGGTGCTGGCGTGCTGGTGCCAAAGTCTATTGAGCAAACAGCTTGGGGGCTTGCATGCAACGGATGCACACGGTTGCTGGGCAGTGAGAAGGTTATCATGCAGTGGTGAGGTGAGGCTACATACGGGTGCAGATGGGGTTGGGCGCATTTGGTGAAATGGTTTGCCCTGTGCCCTGTGCCCCGCCTCGGGTCTGACGCTCGCTGACTGTGCATGTTGCTGGTCGCTTGTTGTGGGCAGATTTGGGGCGTGCTTGTTTGACAGGGCCCCAGACGACGCAGCTTATGCATGACTGCTTGCCAGCCGCACTCCCGCCACGCCCCTCTCCCGTCACCTCTGCTGTTGCTGCCGTGCGTGCGGCTGCAGCACAAGCGCTGCTATGCCTACGCATGCAATGGTGGAGGCCTTGCATTTGTTCTGCACTGCGGCTGCTGCACGCTGTTTTTTCCTGGTTGCCGTGCGCAAGCTAAGCATGGGCTGTGGAGTCGGTGTGCAGCAGGCGCTTCGCAACTCTAGGGGCAGCCAGCTCGTTGCCATGCAGGCCGGCCAACAGGCAGGCAGGCCGGCAAGGCACGCATGCAGGCCGGCCGGCCGGCAGGCAAGGCACGCAAGCAGGCACACTGCCAGGCAGGCAGACAGCCCGTCGGCAGTGCCCCTGCTGTGCGCCCCACTGTTGCCGCCGTCTCCTCTCCTGCCTAAGGCACCCTCCTGCCCCCAGCACTGCATGGTTCACACTCTCCTCACCTGCCCTCCCTTGCCTGCCCGCCGCTCATCCTGCAGACCAACAAGCGCATGGTACCCTACCTGTTTGTGCGGGGAGATAGCGTGATCCTGGTGTCGCCGCCCCTCAGATCGTGACCCCCACAATACTGGTGCCGCTGGCGTGGCACGCAGCACCCAGCACAGCACGGCACCGAGCTCAGCACACAGCGCAGCGCAGCGCAGCACAGCGCATATCCGACGAGGCACTTGCGGCAAAGCAGCACCCCATCTGGTGCAGCACCCCGCTTAGTGCACCTAGTCCCCGCACCACCCCAGAGCGGCGGCAGCACGGCACAACTCCACGGCATGCCGCCCCCTGCCGCTGCATGCCACGCAGCCGCTCGCGGGGGCTGCTCCCACCATGCGGCCCGCAGCAGTCACTTTGGCAGCACTGCGGCGCCAGCAGCAGCGGCATTGCATCGGCAGTAGCCGTGCATCCTGATTGGCTGGGAGCGATTGCGGCCTGGGGACACTTTGCAGCTGCAGGCCCTTGCTTCCCTGCTCTGCCTGCACCCCTTCTTCTCCCTTGTTGAGCGTGCCAGCACCCTGACCCCCTGACCCACGTATTGGCAGCTGCCACACAGCTGCCGCAGCCTGTGTGAAAACATGACGGCCAGAGTGCCTGGCTGTTGCTCACAATCTGCCTGTTCACAAAGCTCACATCCCAGTCAGGCTGAGGTGGCTGCTGCAAAAAGAAATGAGGGCCCGCAGAGCACAATGTATCCACCACACTTCCTCGACTGAGGTGGTGTTGAGGGACACGGGGGATGTATTTGGGCGTGGGTAGAGGGGGAGCGATCGAGGTGCAGCATGGTTGGCTCCCCCTGCGTTCCTCCAGACACCTGGAGGCTGTGGGAAGGCAGCAGCTCTGCACGGCGTGCCCAGTCTGTGCTTGGCTTGGGGTCAACCCGGCCCTGCCGCTGGAACCTCTTGCACACAGGCTGCCGTGCACACACGCCTGGCACAAACGACGGGGCTGCACCCCTGCATGCCCAGCATTTGTTCTACAGCCCCGCCGAGGAGGGGAGGGAGCGAGGCGATAGAGGGGTCACTAGACATGCAGGTGCCCAGCGTGCCCAGGAGCCATTGCGGTTGCCGTTTTCGGGCGGCAGGCTTCCGGGCAGACAATCGGGGTGCTGGGTGCGGAGGTTTGGTGTGCAGGCCGGCCAGCTCGGTTGGCAGGGGAGGAGAGTTGCCTGCCCATGTGTACACCCTCCCTGCCTGGGTGGTGCTGCCCTGCCTGGGGGGCCTGCTACCCAGCAGAGTTCACACCGGGCTCGCATGCGCTGCCAATGCCCCCGTTGTGCCAAGTGACAGGCCCTCAGGGAAGGCTAGGACACCCGAGGCATTCAATGGCATGGTCCTCCTGGGTGGGGCTGACACACGCGCAGTACTGCTGCATACCGAGGGTTTGACAATGTGAGTGAGCCCGGCTTGAGTTCGGGTGGACGGTGGTTGCAACCGGTTGCGCTGCTGACAGCGGCGCAGCCTACCACCGTGCCCGTTGCCTGCCACCGCCCAACATGTTGCTTGCAGTGCTGTTCGGAACTTGTAGAGCCGTTCAGGGCCGCGAATACTGCGACTGGCGTGTAGTGACAGCCCAGCTAGCCTACCATTCAAGCCAGCAGTCAAGCCAGCAGTACAGCCAGTCACACGCACGGGCCGGCACGATCGCGCACTCCAAGTCCCCTGAGCGCTGTTTTGAGTGTTACTGAGCAAATATGAGGCCTGCCGTCGCGCAGCGCAGTTGGTGTAGGTTGAGCGCCGCGAGTCTGACGGGGCCGCTGCGGGAAGCCTGCACTACAAGCGGAGTCCAACCGGGCTTGATGGTGATGATAAAAGGGGCTCTCTTGAAGCCGCAAATCATTGTCTCCATCGCTGACTTAAAATCCGCCGGCCCCCTCAGCCCAGCCTGCTGCCTCTCCTCCCTGCCCGCCTCTTCCCGCCCACCCACCCACCATGGTCCGCCACTCCATCCTGTCCCTCCTGCTGCTGGGCCTCGCCTCTCTCGCTGTGTGCGATGAAGGTACCACCAAGGGCGATGGCACCGCCTACTCTGGTGAGTGGCTGGTCATGCCGTGCTTCAGCGCGCGCGCCGTGCTGCCGACATGGATACCTGTGGCACATGCGTCGGAGGGGAGCAGCGTGGGAGGTCTTTCAGCAGGGCAGCCCTGTCCCCGCTGAGCTCCTCAGATCCAAGAGGCACTGGCCTCGGCGGCGCAGATGCATGTGTGCACCCCGCGCAAGCCCCCATGCCATGCCTCACTCAACTCCCTTCACCCCAGCACATCACCAATCCGACTACCCACACCGGTGGGCAGGGTACCCCCTGGGGCCAGCACAGTGTCTGACCCACCCCGCCCCTCCCCTCCCT
>JTEE01000025.1:1384115-1430551 GCA_002896455.3 Chlorella sp. ArM0029B | reverse complement strand
GCTGCAACCGCCCGCATGCCGCGTTGTGCAAAAACCTGAAGGCAGGCTGCAACCTGAAGGCAGGCTGCAACCGCCCGCATGCCGCGTTGTGCAAAGCCCCTGCTGTATGCACTGGGACAGGAGCAGACAGGAGGGTTGCCTGAGACACACTGCACGGGCCTCACCTTCTTGCGATGCACGGGGCTCAGGGGGCTGTACGGCACCGCTGCCAGCTCAGCATCTGACGTGGCCAGCGCCAGCAGCTGGCGCCACATCAGCAGACCCGCTGCTGCTGCTGCTGCTGCTGCTGAATCGACATGCCCAAGCTCGTGCCGCTGCTGCTGCTGCTGCTGCTGCCAGCTCAGCGCGTGTTCCACCCACAACCGCAGCAGGCACAGCGCGGCCACGCGTGGCGCCAGCTCGCTGCCAGCAAACGCAGCCGCCACCTCAGCATCACCTGGCGCCATGAGGGCCGCCAGCTCAGCGGCTGAGTCAGCATCCAAAGGGTCACCCTGCACAGCATGCACAGCAGAGGCGGGCTGGTGTAAGCATGCATGTCGCTCTTCCCCTGCACAGCATGCACAGCAGGGCGGGCATGTGCAGCTCCCCAGTTTGCATTTGCATACAGCATGCCATTCAGTGAGCACGTGGCAGTCCCCACTATGTTGTGTCCTATTCTCACCCGGCGCACCCAGCCATGGAAATAGCCACAGCCACCTTCACTGGCAAAAGCCATGCATACAAAAGCACCCCTGTCCCCTTGCCCCTGATGCGGCTGCCCCTCCTGGCGCGCTCACTCACCACGCCGCTCTGCCC
The DNA here is from genome assembly GCA_002896455.3 of Chlorella sp. ArM0029B. NCBI lineage: Eukaryota > Viridiplantae > Chlorophyta > Trebouxiophyceae > Chlorellales > Chlorellaceae > Chlorella > Chlorella sp. ArM0029B. The sequence continues at coordinate 1,429,756 of JTEE01000025.1, read as the reverse complement.
GGGGTCTTCGCCGGAGCCCCACAGCAGCAGCTCCTGCAAGCTCCCGCTGTACTGAGTGGCCAGTTCGGGGTGGCGGCCCAACAACCCACAGAGCTGCAGCAGCAGCGGGGTAAAATTAAGCGAGATCATGTTGGTCACAAGGCATTGAGAAGTGGCAGCACCGGCGGGTGTGCCTTGCAAGGATATGGATGGACTGTCCAGTGGACAGCAGGGAGCAGGTTGCGGCTCCCTGTGCTCTGCAACAGCGTGACAGCAAAACCGCCGGCATTGATGGCAGGGAGCGGTTGGCAGCTCTCCACGCCCACAGAGTGCTCAGCAAGTAAGCAAGCAGGCAGGCAGGCAAGCAAGCAGGCAGGCAGGCAGGCAGGCAGGCAGGCAGGCAGGCAGGCAGGCACGCAAGCAAGCACGCAAGCAAGCAAGCAGCCTCAACACAGACTGACCTGCAGAGACACAATGCTCATGATTCGCCAGCTCTTGGCGCCCAGCGCCAGCAGCTGTGCCAGCAGGCGCTGCAGAGGACCCTCGGGTGCGTGCAGCAGGGGGCTTCAAGGGGGCAGAGGTGGCAGGGCAAGCAGGTGCAGGGGTGAAGGGCTCGTCGAACGCCCTGCTAACATTACATTTTTTTACATAACAGCAGCTGGCAGTTCGGGGCAAAAACCAAGTTTTGGTCAGAGAGGAAGAAAGTGGCGGCAACTTGACAAAGGGTCATACCTTGAGCTGGTGTACCCAAGCAGCTCGGGGTTCAGGCAGGTGGCGACCACAGCGGCGGTGAGGCCCGGCCGCCGCCGCTTCACCGCCACCGCCGCGCCTGCAGCAGTAGATTGACGGCCAGGCCAAGGACAGAGGGAGCGAGCTGATAAGGGGTGGTGCCAGTAGCAGTAGACACCGGGGTTGGAGAGAGGTGCCACCGGGGCTGCGAAATAGCAAGTGAGTGATGCAGCAGCTGTTGCCTGCAGCAGGCCAGCCGGGAGCAACTGGCCTCACACTCCACCTGACAGCCTGCCCAGCTGATGAGCTGGCGAGCGTCAGAGGCCATAGCACCTCAGCTTGCCTCTCGAATGGGCTGCACACAATGAACCCCGATCCCTGCCTCGCGGTCGTGATGAGAACACGAACGCCAAGCCCTGTGCAAGGCACCCACTCCCAGGCCTGCCCCCTTTGAAAGATTTGAGGACATCAACCCAGGCCCTGCGCCAACCGCGCACCTTCATACGCCTGCCAGGCCGCCTCACACAGCCAGGAGGCCAGCTCAAGTGCCACCTTCTGTGTCCCGGGCGGCGACGCCCCTGCTGTCGCAGGCTGCTGCCGCTGTGCCAGCACCAGCTGTTCCACGCGTGGCTGTGCCAGCGCGGCAGGCAGCAGCAGGCGGCAGACTCGCAGGTGCAGCAGGAGGCCGCGGGCATCGGCGGCCAGGGCGGGCAGGGAGGCCGAGCGCTGCAGGCTGTGCAGCGCTGTCGCCAGCACCGCTGCCTGCTGCTCCTGCCAGGGCTGATGCTCTGCTGCTGCCACGCCCCCCGCCTGCTGCAAGCCCCCGTGCAGCTGCTGCTGCACCTCCAGCAGAGCGGTGGTAGCTTTCCAGCACAAGCGGTGGCAGTAGGCTGCCAGCGCCGCCGGACTGCCGCTGGCTGTCGCTGCCTTCCCCTTGCCCTGCGCCGCAGCCACCTCCGCTGCAGCTGCCGACTCCAGGGTCAGCACGATGCGCATCCCTGCTGCTGCTGCGCCTGCTGTGTCGGCCAGGGCGTGGGTGGGAAGCCAGCCCGCTTGGGCCGCGGTGGCCAGCGCGTCACAGCAGTCTGCTAGGGGCAGCAGGCGGGAGGCAACCAGCTGCCATCCTGCCACGCGTGCCGCTGCTGACCCCTGCTGCCCCTGCCCCTGCTGCTGCCCCTGCTGCTGTTGCTGCCCCTGCTGCTGGCCCTGCCCCTGCTGCTGCCCCTGCTGTTGCAGCCCCTGCTGCTGCCCCTGGGCTGCCACAAAGCTGTGCAGGGCCTGCAAGCAGCCGGCCGCGGAGCGCTCACCCGCAGCAGCCACATCTGATGACCCCTCCCGGCGCTGCATATCCAACAGGCGCAGGCTGCTGCACATGCAGCCCAATGCCAGCTGCGCCCTCCTGATGGCCTGTGGCGTGGCGCCTGGCTGCTGCGCATGCTGCCCCGGACGCTGCTCCTGCTGACCCCAGAGAGCAGCGCCTGCCGCCAGGCTGGCATAGCTGGTGAGCTCATAGGACGTTGAGCTGACCGCGTCTTTAAGCCAGACCATCAGAGGCCGCCGCTGCAGCCGCAGCTGCCGCTGGTCGGCTGCCTGTGACTGCCCCAAGTCAGCAGCAGGGGGTGCTGGTGCTTGGCACACTGACAAGAGCTCGGCTAGCAGCAGGAGGCAGCTGTCCACAGACGCGGGCGCGAGGTAGGGCCTGCACAGAATATGAAACGGGGTTGAGCGCATGCAATTCCAGGCAACCCCAGGCAACGCTGTAGAACGCAACGCCAGGCAACACCAGGCAACGCTGTTAAAATGCAACACCAGGCAACGCTGTAGAATGCGTGCAAACCGAGCTGCGCTCCACGAACTTGTGGCAGAGGGTAGCTGTGACAGGGAGGGACAGACAGACAGACAAGGGTATGCAGCCGCAGGCGGCGGATGCCTGCTCCCTCTCCCTCTCACCTGCGGTGCAGCACGCCCAGCACGTCCTGCCAGCTGGCAAACGCAGTGGCCATGTTGCAAGCAATTGCAGCGACGGTTCCAACATCCAAGCCGCCATCCCGCGCCAGCAGCATTGCTAGTCGTGCGAGGCCGCCCGCCCGCTGCTGCCAGCCTGCCCAGTCCTCTGCCTCAAGTGCAGCGCTGCCGCCAGCTACTTCAGGCTGTACCGCTGGCGGTACCGCTGCCGCAGCTGCCATGTAGCCAGCCACACAGTCTGCCAGCAGCGGCAGCAGCACATGCCTGGCAATCCCCCCCGCCGCCACCCATGCAGCGGCAGGCTCGCTGAGCGACCCTCCAGGCAGCAGCAGCGGCAGCGGAAGCTGCTGCAGCCACATTCCCATTGCTGCCAAGAGCTGCGCTTGCGTGTTGCGTTCACTGTCAGATCTGCTGTCAAATCTGCCGCCAATGCCCTCAGCAGGTGCCAGCTGGACCACCGCTGCCGCCGAGCACAACAGGCTGCCACAGATGCTGCGCGCATAGCTGCCGTTGGCACCGCCGCTACCCCAGCCGGCGCTCATGACGCGAGTTGCCCGCTGCAAGCGCTGCATAAACAGCAACTGCCACTCCATGTCACCAACAGCTTCGCCCCGGCTGCTGCTGCAGCCGCTATCAGGGGCAGCGGTGCCAGCGGTGCCAGCGGGTAGTGCGGCCGCGGCTGTGGCAGCAACCAACGCTGCAGCCAGTGTCTGTGCCAGCGGCCGCTGCTGCTGCCCGCCGCTGCCGCTGATCTCTAGCTGCCCAAGAAGCGAGAGCAGCAGCTCTTGAAGCGGGCTCTGCTGCTGCTGCTGCTGCCGCTGCTGTGGCTGTGGCTGCTCCTCCTCCTCCTCCTCCTGCCGTTGCTGCTGCTGCCGCTGCTGGGAGTGCAGTGCAGCTGCGTATTGGCCCACCCAGCCCGCCAGCCGTCCCTGCAGCCCATCTGCCCCCTCGCCCCGCCACATGTGCGCCTGGCCCCCGGCAGGCAGCAGCACATGGAGTACAAAAGGCAGGGGGATGCCTGCCAGGAGACCCTCCTCCTCTCCCTGCTGCCCCTGCTGCCCCTGCTGCCCCTGCTGCCCCTGCTGCACTGCTCCTGCCTGCCTCTGCTGCCCCTGCTGTCCGTGCTGCCCCTGCTGCCCCTGCTGTCCCTGCTGTCCCTGCTGTCCCTGCTGCGCTGCTCCTGCCTGGCGCTGCTGAGCGGGAAGCCAGGCCCGGTCCAGAAAGGCAGACAGCACCAGGCGTTGCACCTGCACCAGAAAGGGGGGGGCCAGCACGGGTGTTGAGCTGTGTCGACTGTTGGCTACCCTAAGACTGACCTCTCGGTTGGGATGCAGAGGGAAAGGCACCAGGCGTTGCACCTGCACCAAAGGGGGCCGCCAGCATGGTTGTTGAGCTGCATTGAGGGCTATCGTTGGGCTGAGGGCTATCGTGTGCCTCCTGCCTCTTGTTGTGAAGCAGGGGAAGAGGCAACAGCCGCTGCACCTGCACCATCAAAACGGGCGGCCAGGATGAGCTACCTGAGGGCTGCCTTGTGCCTGGAAAGCATGTCCTTCTCATGCAGAGGTCGGGCCAGGCACGTCCCCGGCTGAGGATGACGTCCAGGCAGCACGGCAGTACAGCATGTGGCTATGCAACCAACGAATCACATTCCAAGTCCAGGGGGAAGCCAGCAAAGGTCTCATGGGACGGGGTGGGGGGTGAGTGTATCAGACTGTGGTTTGTGGCAAAGAAGCATAAATTGTGGGCTGGAGTGAGTGCAGCCAGCGTGAAAACACCCCTCCATCCCTGACCAACCTGCTGATGCTCGTGCCGCAGCCCCCGTGTCCACAACACCTGCAGCCAGGCCCAGCTGCCAGGGCCGCCGCCTGCACTGCCAGCCACGTTGAAAACCACTGGCGTCAACGGGGAACCGGCTGCGTCCGCCCCTGGGCCGGCCGCTGGGCGGTGCAGGCTGTCAATGTCGCCCCATGCGTCCTGCACGACAGGTTGGAGCGCAGGCAGGTGGAAGGGCAGAAAGACGGGCGTGGGCAGAGAGTGGGTTGAGAAGGGGGGTGGCAGGCGCTGGGAGGGAGACCCGAGGTGCGTGCAGTGCAGTACGCGTGCAAACAGAATATGCAAGCGTGAGCCTAGGAGAGCCTTTTCAGAGACCCAGAAGCTGTGCATGGTGCAAATCAGAGGAAGGGCAGGGTCATGTGCATCTCGGGGGAGCGGGAGGCGTGCACAGGGCCAGGACGAGCGAAAAATCGGCGTGCTTCAAAAGCACTCATTTCCGGTGTATTCGTTCGTGCATCCAAGCCTGAACGGTGATCTTCATGAGCTGACTCAACACCCATCCCTCACTAGAGGTTGCCCTGGTGAACATTGACCAATGCAGCAGGACAAAGCGATTCTCGAATCAGTACTGGATGGATGGAGGGGGCTCACTTTGACAAGATGTGGTGCCAGCTCCTCCAAAGAGTCCAGCACCTTTAGGAAAGAACGCCAGGCTGGCGCCAGCTGGCCTGCAGAAGAGAAATAGCAGCAGAGGAAGCAGGCAGCAAGCAGCATGGTATAAGCCGGCTAGCATGGCAGGCTGGTGCCAGACGGCCCGCAGGCAAAAAATAGCAGCAGAGGCAGCAGGCAGCAGGCAGCATGGGATCAGCAACTCCCATAAGCATGGCAGGCTGGCGCCAGCTGGCCTGCAGGGGGTAGACGGAGCGGGGCGGAGGCAGCAGGCAGCATGGGATCAGCAACTCCCGTAAGCTTAGCAGGCTGGCGCCAGCTGGCCTGCAGGGAGTAGACGGGAGCGGGGCACAGGCAGCAGCAAAGCATACAGGCGGCATGGCATTGCAGCGCTGCCAGGCGAGGCGGCGAGCAGGCGGGAGCAGGGGGAGCAACGCTGGGTGCGGGCGCAGCGGGCACAGCAGGTGAGCGGGTGCAGCGGGCACAGCAGGTGAGCGGTCGCAGCGGGCACAGCAGGTGAGCGGTCGCAGAGGGCGCGGCAGCAGCAGGAGGGTGCAAGGGAAGCAGGGCTCACCGTCTGGCTGGCTGACGGCCAGTTGCAGCACATGGGTGGCGCGCTTGCGGCTGGCTGGATCCCCATCACACAGGCAGCTGCGCAGAAGGTGCCAGAAGTCTGCGTCTCCTAGCACCCCGTGCCACGTCTGCTGCTGCTGCTGCTGCTGCGGCGGCGCCTGCTGCCATTGCTGCTGCTGCTGCGGCGCCTGCTGCCATTGCTGCTGCACGCTATGCCGTTGCTGCTGCCACTGCTGCTGCTGCTGCCGCACCCCCTGCCACGGCTGCTGCACCCCCTGCCACTGCTGCACTTGCTGCTGCGCCTGCGGCGGCTGCAATAGCTGCTGCTGGGCGCACCACTGCTGCTGCTGCTGCCGCAGGCCTGGGATGCATGCCTCCCGCTGGCGCAGCAGCAGAGATGCAAACTGGACAAGCAGCGCCAGGCCCTGATGCCGCTGCTGGGCAGACCCGAACAGCAGCTCCCTGCATGGGCGGGCGGACGGAAGCAAGGGCGGGGTGCATGAGTGTTGGAGCAGTAGCATGATTGGTGGGTGCATGACATTGTGTGTGTGTGTGCAGAGTTGGTGTTGAGCAGCACGAGCAGCAATGCAAGCAACCCAGCCAATTCGCGTGGCAAGCTTGGCAAGCGATGCACAGCAGCAGCAGGCAGATTGCAGCAGCAGCGGCACTCACTTGCATGCGGCCCACAGCTGCTGCAGCGCAGGCGCCGCCTCGCCCAGCTGGCACGCTGCCTGGAGGGCCACCGGCAGCAGGAGTTGAGCGGCCACCCGTGCTCCCCCCGCTGCCGCCGCTGCTGCTGCTACCGCCGCCGCTGCTCCCACTGCTCCTGTCCCTGCCTGCTGCCTGCCCTTGTGGCGCTCACTGGGCGGCGGCGGCGGCGGCTGTGCAAGCAGCAGGTGCAGCACAGCAGGCAGCGTGTGCTGCGCTGCATGCCGCAGCACGGCCTGGCACCCTGGATCGCCAGCATGGCTACCTGTGGCTCCCACAGCCTGCTGTATGACTGCCGCCGCCAGCCGCGTGCCAAGCTCTGACGGCAGAGGGGTCAGGCCTGACAGGCTGGAGCCCAAAGCCGCTGCTGCTGCCTGACTACTGACATCACCTGTACTCGCAGCCACCGCTGCTGCCTGCCCATTGACGGTATCTGTGATTGGCACCTGCTGCGCCCGCTGGGTGCTGACAGCTGCTGACACCAGCGCGAGACCGATGTCCCAGCATTGGTGATCTGCCAGCAATTCAGCTGTGACCTGCAGCACTGCCTGCTGCCTCTCCGAGGCTGCCGCATCCCCAGCCAGAGCTGCCAGCAGCGGCAGCAACAGTTGTGCTGTGACAGCTGCCGCCGCTGCGCTGTGCTCCCCTGCCTGCTGCCCTTGCATCTGCCGCAGCAGCACCAAAGCCGCGGCTGTCAGCACCCAAAGCTGCCCACTGCCCACTCCTTGCCCCTCTTCGACTCTGGTGCTGGCTGTTAGGCGCAGCAGGGCCGACAGCTGCTGCTCGAGCGCTAGCGCAGGGCCGTCGTGTGGGGCGGCGGCAGCGAGTGCCGCCACTGCCAGCCGCCCCGTCGCCTGCAGGTCCAGGCCCTCATAGGCCGTCGCCAGAGCACCGAATATCCGTGATGTTCTCTCATCGCCTTCCACAGGCATCGCAGCTGGCGCAGCTGCGAGGCGCCGAGTTGTCAACAAAAAGTGATTCCTTCCACTCACGCGTGCAACTGAACAGGGCCTGCTTGCGGGATTTGATGTAGCACACCTACCGCCGACGGGACACAGCCGGCAAGCCGAGAAGCTGAGCTGAGCTGGCGAGCGGTGGAACGGCAGGTGGCGTCTACCTTTTGCATCCTGAACAGTGAGTCTGCCTGCCGCGCCCACGCATTTTCAAGCCCTTCAATGGTGCTGGGATGCCCCAGGCCTCCACTCACAGTGCGCACGCAGACACCATTTCCCCACTTGCCGCCAGGCTGCTGCTTCACCACCGCCCGCCCCAAAAGCCAGCGTGCCGATGCCACTGCCAAGCATCATCTCAATCACCGCCTGCGACAGCCAGCTTGTGCCTAACAGTCCTGTCTAAGCCTCCTGGCCTCCTGGCAGTCCCAACCGAACCTTGCAGATTCCACATCCCCACAAGCAAGTCTGAAACCGCCGAGCTGCTGCAATTTCCAGAGGCCTGCATTTCCTTTTGCCTGCACGTGCGCTCCGCGGTTGCGCATGCCTGGGTCCCTTTGCGGTATGTCGAATTGGGGTGCAGCATGGCTGACAAAATGAAAAAGAAGAAGAAGAAAATGCCAGCGGACGGTCGTCCGCTGACGTGGCGGGGCGGCGGGCCGCCCTGTGCAAGCCAGGCGGGCCTGCACCGCCAACTGGTATCACTGCTCTCCGATTGGCGTTCACGCTCTTCCCACAGCCACTTTGGGCAGCCCGGCTAGCGAGGTCCGAGAGCTCGATGGCGTCCCTTCACTCTTGTCGAAGCAGCTCGTGGCCGCTCTATTCTCGACCTGCCCGACGACCTCTTCGGCGACTGCCTGGCCCCCGTGGAGCTCGAACAGAGGTGAGCCCAGCGCCGGGGGCGGCAAGGTTGGTGAACTTGGTGTCCCGCCCACCCGGCGGCAGCTTGCCCGTCCGCGGCTTGCAAGCTGGCTCATCGCCCTCCTCCACTTTGCTTCCCCGCAGGCTGACATCCGTGTGCCTAGTGTCGAAGTGCTTCTGGTCAGTGTGCTACCGCCCAGAGCTGCTGTGCGGGCCCGTGGTGTTTAGCACCACGAGACGTGAAAGGGCAGTGCACGGGCAGCTGGCCAGCAGCCTGGCTGCCTGGCTGGGGCGGCACGGCAGGCACTTGCGCACTCTGCACCTCAAGCTGTACAGCGGACCAGAGGACCGGAGATCTGTGGCCGAAAGTGTGCAGCGCTGCCTGCCTGCCTGCAGCAAGCTGCGGCTGCTGTGGGCCGAAGGCGAAGGGGTGCCACCCAACGCCTCCCTCACCCGCCTCACCCTCGCCTCCTGCACCATACACAACGTGACGGCTCAGGTGCGCACATTGGGCGGCCCAGGGCAGTGCGCCTCTCTTGCATGCAGGAAGAGAGGAGGGGCGGGTGAACTGCAAGCAGTGGATGCATGGTCACCGCTCTCTCCACACACACTCTACACCAAACAAGCCCAGCTCCCGCAATCGGGTCGGGTCGGGTGTTGATTGTATCCCCTGGGTCCCCCTTTGTATGTGGTTACCTGCTGCCCCCTGCTCCCCCTCTGCCTCCCTCTGCAGCTGGGCGCCCTGTCGTGCCTGCGTGAGCTGACGCTGCGCAACGTCGGCTACGCACACAACTCCGCCCGCTTGACTGGCCTCACCGCCCTGACCCGCCTGGACCTGTTGGGCGTGGCACCCATTCACGCCTCCGCGCTGACGTGGCTGCGCCACCTGACGGCCGATGTGTGCTGGGATGACGAGGACAATGACGAGGAGCGGTTCGATGCCGCTCTGGGGCACCTGCAGCAGCTCACTTACCTGTCGCTGCGACTGGTCACTCAAGACTTTGATGACTTTGTTCGTCTGCCAGCCGGGGTGGGCAGCCTGGCACACCTGCAGCGCTTCCTCTACCTCAGCAGCAGATGGGGACCAGAGGACCAGCAGCTGCCCGCCGGGCCCTGGCTGGCCAGCCTGCGCAGCATCTGCACGCACTGGGGCATCCTGGCGGGCAGCCACGCACAGCTGGCAGCTGCTCCATGCCTGGAGGACTGCACCGTTGTGGGCAATCCTGACTCATACACCACAGCAGTCGCCGACTGGGCGGGTTTCTGGCTGTGGGCGCAGACCCACCCGCCGCTGCGCCGCCTGCGCATAATTCGCGAGGAAGATGCCAAGTTTGAGAGATTTGTGGCTGCACAGGATTTGCTGAGCAGCTTGGTGGAGCTGTCGCAGCAACGTCCCAAACTCCGGGACGAGTGCAAGTATTATGAGCAGTACTGCCCGCACCTGGATGATAGGGGCTACGAGTGAGACAGTGGGGTGCTGCGTGTCCTGCCCTCACGACTTGCGAACTCACACCCAATGCCTCCCGCACTTCCTGTGCGCTCAGTGCACCCTTAGAGCTCCCCTTGATTTGAAATAGCTGTTCCCACCTTTTGCGCCCATCCACCTGCTCTCCTCTGTTCCGCACACTGCCAGGTGAACCCTGCCAGGTGGGGCAAACCCCGCCTCACTAATTGCGGGGTGGCCTAAAGACTGCTCAGATTCCCCTATTTAGCAAGGTGGACTGACACAAGCTGAACGTGCAGATGTTAAGGAAAGAAATGTGAAGAAATCAAAGACTGTTGCTATTCTCCGGCCTGCCGTCAGCACCGCCCCAGCACACGCAGCACGGATGGCCTGAAACAAGCATCGTAGCGCTGGTCGCTATTTCCAAACCGCGTCTGAGCTTGTAAGTAGCTCAGTCCGTGCCTCGGAGGCGCTCAGGCCGGCGCACTCAGACCGATGGCGCTACACTCGCTGGGCTCGGTGTCTATCCTCGACCTGTCGGACGATATCCTGGCCGCCTGCCTCGCCCCACTGGGCCTGCTGCAGAGGTGCGGCAGCCGTGTTGTGCTCCTCAGGCCCGCCGTGCGACCCGCCCGGTCGTGCCCGCTTCCCACTGCCCCCCTCCCTGCCCCGCTTTGCCTCCCACTTCCGCAGGCTGGCCTCCGTGTGCCTGGTTTCCAAGCGCTTCCATGCCGTGTGCGACAGCCCCGAGCTGCTGCGCACCCTGGCAGTGTGCCGCCATGGGCTGCAGGCGCCGCAAGCACCCAGCATCGCCGCTTGGCTTGCACAGCGTGGCAGGCACCTGCGCAGCCTCACTCTGCAGCTGTACCACTACAACGATGACATAGAGCAAGGCATGAGCCCAGACATGCAGCGCTGCCTTGTTTCCTGCCCCAACCTGCGGCAGCTTGACACATCAGGCCCAGTGCCGGACCAGCCTTTCCTGGCCACCTCCCTCACGCGCCTTGCCCTCCAAAACTGGCACTGGGAGCGCCTGCCGCCTCAGGTATGGCCAGCTTGGGGTGGCAGATGCTCCCCAACAAAGCAGTCCCATCGCATCGCCTAAGCGACTGATCCGACTGATCCTCCTCACACCCGAACCACGCCGCAGGTTGGCGCACTCTGCAACCTGCGCCGCCTCGCCCTTTCCAGCATGCGCTACTCCGTTGAAAGCACGGATCAGCTGGCGACTCTCACGGCCCTGACCCGACTGGAACTGGAGGGCGACGTGCTTCCCCGCTGCCTCTCCCAGCTGACGTGGCTGCGCCATCTGCAGCTGCGCAGCTGGTCGGACCTTTCTACGGAGGTTTTTGACCAGCAGCAGCTCGACGCAGCGGTCAGCGGGCTGCACCAGCTGACCTTTCTGTCGATGCAGACGATCCGGGACGATCCAGAAGACATGTTTCGGCTGCCGCCCGCGCTGAGCAGCATGTGCCAACTGCACCACCTCCTCTTCCTCACCACTACCTGCATCATCACAGACCAGCCGCCAGAGGAGCGCCTGCCCGCCGGCCCCTGGCTGGGCAGCCTGCGCAGGCTGTGCCTGCAGTGGGGCAACCTGCCAGTCAGTGACACGCAGCCAAGCGGTGCTGGCGGGTGCGCCACACCTGGAGGAGCTCACCGTGGTGGGGGACCCGTTAGAGGACACCTGCAGCGAGGCCGACTGGGAAGGCTTCTGGGGATGGGCGCGGTCCCTCACGGCCCTGCGCCTTCTAGACCTAGACAACGGTGACTACATAGAAGAGTGGGAGCTCGCGGGAGAGCTTGTGGACCATGTGAAGCGCCTTCGTCAGCTGCGGCCCGCCCTGCACGTTGGTGAGGGCTACTCGTCCAAACGTTGGGAACTCCCGGACTTGGAGTGTGTGCTCGAGCCAGTGTGAGCCTTGCACATTCCCTGAATGTGAGCTCAAGCCATTAAGATCCTTGCCCAACAGATCGTGTTTTCACTTGAGCCCTGCATGTGCATGCTTTTTGTTATTCTCTTGGCATCACACTGTCCGACTTCTTGTGACGAAACCTGTTGCACTCACATATGCCCTGCTTGGAATGCCCGACTCCACTTCTCTCCTTTTCTGTCCTCTTTCTCCCCCCGCACATATGCACCCTGCGTCTCCTCCATTGCCTCCCTTCGTTCTTGCCCCCGTACGGCAGCCCTGCTCAACCGCTCACTTTCCATTCTTCCTTCCTTCCTTCCTGTTACACCGTGTGCGTCTCAACAGAGGCGACGGTTCCCGGTGCAGCACACAGCCGGGAATAAGTTCTGCCCCGCCTTTGTCGCTCCATCAAACAGTGTCAAAGGTCCATGCCCCCGGCCGCCGCGTCAGTGCATCCTGAAGTTGGCTGTGCTTCACTGCTTTCTGTGCTCGCCAACCCATGCCTTCTTGGTTTGAAATAGAAGTGTCCCCTCAACCTGATTGCCCCCTTGAGCTCAGCTCTGTGGCTCTCAACGCTCACCCTGCACAGAGGCAGTTGCATGCGCTCGGTCACCCTGGTCCCCCCCTTTTCGCCTTACTGAAAACCGGCGTGCTGACTTAACTGTCCGACATTTTGGATTGACCCATTGTGGCCGTACAGCCACATGTACAAGAAGAAAGGGGGCGGGGCAAGGTAGGGCGCGCGGGGTGCCCGCCGCCGAATGTCCCCTCGCATGTCGTGGCACCTGGCCTCAAACGAGCATCCGTTGTCACTTGCAGGCGCCCTGCTGCTGCACATCGTGACCTTCAAACGAGCACCCGTTGTCACTTGCGGGCGCCCTGCTGCTGCTGGAGGTGCTGCAAGTACTGCCGCACAAGGCTGCGAATGGCAGAGGCTTCAGACACCAGGAAGTCGGCTGAGTTGGCGCCCGGGTGGCGCTGCATCACCTTGGCACTACACTTGGCGCACACTGCACCAAGGGGGTGAGGATGACAGACAGGAGGCGGGTGACAAGCGGCATCTGACACAACTGCTCACGAGCCTTTGTTCCTAAACAGACTCTCCAAAGTCAGGCGTCACAGATACCCCCTCGCCCTCCCCAGACTGAACACACGTGTACTGTGCTACTCTGTTACTTAACCCGCATCGTGCAGCCCTCCCAAATCCTCCACCCACTACCAACACACGTGCCGCGGGTGCAGCTCTCTAAAACTCCACCCGCAATCAATCATATGTATATGGGGCTGTTATCAGCTCTAGACAGATAGCTCACCTGCATCGTGCAGCTCTGCGCTAATCTGACGCCGCTTGAGCTGGGGGTGCAGCTCGGCCCGGATGAACAGCTCCACCTGCTGCCGCACAGCAGAGCAATCAGACCCGGGGCCTCCAGCAGCAGCGCCAGGGGCAGCAGCGCCAGGGGAAGCAGTGCCAGGCGCACCCTCCGTGCTGCCTGGGAGGCCTGCTGCTGCTGCTGCTGCTGCTGTTGCTGCTGCTGTGGCCGCTGCTGTTTCCTGCGGCGCTGCTGGCGCAGCAGATGCTGCGGCAGGCCCTGCAGGAGCATCTCCTGGCCCAACTGCTGGTTTTCGCATTGCTGCCGGTGCTGCCACAGGGGACAAAGCTGCTGCCGCTGCTGCTGCTGCTGGAGCATTTGGCCCTCGCAGCGGCTTCAGGCCGGTACCACACAGAAGCGTCTGAGCACTGGTGGGAGCAGGGGCGCCGCCAGCTGGCGCCTCGCTGTCTGCCTGGCTGTCTGGTACTGCCGCCGCCCAGTCAATGTCTGCCTCTTCTAGCAGGACCGCCCCACCTGGTGCTGCCTTCTCGGAAGCTGCCGCCAGTGAGCCTGCCTGGTGTGCCGCCGCTGCCCCCTCAGCTGCACCCCCAGCCTGTCTTGACCCACTTGCCGCTGCAGCAGCTGCCCCCTCAGCTGCCCCTCCAGCTTCCCCTGACCCACTGGCCAGCGCCGCAGCTGCCTGCTCCTGTTGACGCCTGGCTACCTTCCCCGCTGCTCTGCCAGCACCTGCAGGCTCTGCTGCCGTGTGCTGCTCCTGCCGCTGCTGCCGCTGCTGCTGCTGCTGCTGCTGCTCTGCCTGCTGCGGTTGGGGCTCCGATTTTGACTGCTGCCTCTGCTGTTGCTGCGCTGGCTGCGATGGCAGCAGTGGCTGCTGTGCCGGCTGAGCCTGCTGTGCCTGCTGTGCTGCCTGCCACTGAATGGAGCTGAGGCGAGCTGCCAGGTTTTGGTAGACAACTGCACTCCCGCACCGCCCAAACAGTTCCTTTTCTTGAGCCTGCGCAACGTCCCAGGCCGCCCGCCTGCATGGGGGACAGGGAGACAGGAGGGAAGGGTGCGAGCTGGGAGGGTGTGTCAAGGGCGGTGCGCCGGATTTCAGCTGCATATAGAGTGCTAGCAAGGCAGGGGAAGGCTAGCCCATGCTGCGACACGGCATGACTCAACACATGGGAACAGGCAGAGAAGCGAGTGGGCAACAACAAGCTGCAGCCCCAGTCCTACCTTTGCTGCACAGCCGCCCTCCTGCCCACCGACCCAAGCTTGCTGCACAGCCGCCCTCCTCGCCCACACACCCAAGCTTGCTTCACAGCCGCCCTCCTTCCCCCACGCACCTGAGCTCAGTATCAGCCGCCGCTGCTTCCGGCTCCAACAGCGGCTCTCTGATGTGGGCTGCTAGCGCCAGGTGCTCTCCTGCCAGCTTGTTCAGCACAGTCTGGCTGCAGGTGTATAAAGTCAGTCATAAAGTGTGTACAATGTCACCGTCAGCCCGCATGGTAGGCCCTGTTGGACTGGAACAGGCGGCAGCAGCGGCGGCAGCACGACGGGGCTACTGAGGCCAGGGGTGAGAGCATGTGGCGCGTGTATGACGAGGCCAGCGTGCTTGCTGTGCGTGCTGCACCGAAGCACAAGCGTGCACTGGCAATCACACAGCCTGATGCACAAGCCCCGTTTGCCGCTTCAACCCGCAGTCCGCCGCTGCTGATTGCCACCAAGCAGCCTCGTCACAGCACTGCGCAAACCACTCGAGAACTGCCGGGAAATGATGAAGTTGACCCTCAGTACCCACGGACACATGATGAGTACTGCCCATCAGTGCCCATAGGTGATCCGTCCCAACCATGCAGGCCAGCCTTTGGCACCCACCCACCGGTGGATGCGCGGAATCTTGCAGCGCCCCCTGGGGTCGAAAGGGACCATGGGCCGCTGCTGGAGTGGCACCGCTGCCAGGTATTCGGCGCCGCGCCGAGTGGCGGCCGCTGCCGCTTCGGCTGCTGGGTCTGCTGCAGCAAATGTGCGTGAAGAGTGCGGCAGGAGGATCAGAGTGCGTGCGTCCTCCGGGGAGGGTAGAATGCAGAGCCGAGTGACGAGAGGAGAGAGACAGAGGGGAGCCCAGCTCGAAAGCGCTCTGCCGCCCGCGCACCTTGCCGCCTCCGCTTGGCGGCACGGTGCTGCTCCTCCTCCTCCTCGTCATCATCGGCAGCCAGCGCGGCTTGCAGAATTAGAGTCTTTGCATTTAGCCCAAACTTTGGGGCGGCGAGACAGGCCTGAAGCAGCTCGTCCGGTTGCTCCGCCATTTGCCGTGGGCAGCCCACAGTGGTGAATCGCGCTGGCGTTATTGCAGGGTTGTGAAATGCAACGAGCAAGGCGGCTGCGTCTTCCCCCTGACGGCCCCTCGAAAACCCTATGCTGCACGCCTGGCGCAGCAGGAAGTGGTGACCGCCATAGCTTCCTAGGTTCCCCCGTTGCCTTTATTCAACCCAAGAGTGCGTCGCTACTCGCAGATCGGTCCCCAATCAGCAAGCATGGTTCTCGGGCTGCTCTTCAAGCTTATTCCCACGTGAGGTTGATCGCTGAGGTGCAGCCCCTGTGTGTCTGCCACGAAAACCGCTGCTGCTCCATTCTCAGTCATCAGCGGGGGGCACAGCGCGGCCAGAGCTTTCAGAAGCCATTGACACATGCTGCCCCTCCCCCTCCTGCATCCAACCCGCGCCCTGCTGCAGCTATGGGAACCTGACGAGGTGAGGACATCGCGGGAAGGCCAAACAAGGCGGCCAGCTGCGTCAGCGTTTCACGAGGCACCTGGCCTTGTGGGCAGTGCCCTTCCCAACGCTCGCTTCAGCGAGCCGTCCTGGCGGCTAACAGTTGCAGGGTTCCGGAGTCCGACAGCAGCCGCCGCCCAGCCTCCTTCCCCTCTACCGCCCCGCCCCCGCTCTGCTGCTTGCCGCTGCCGCCGCCGCTCTTGGCCGCGCCTGCCCTCTGAATCTGTGCCTCTTTGCCCTTCCACAGGCTGCTGGCCTTTGCGGTGGGCATGGTGTTCCCCACCCTGGAGAGCATGAAGGCGGTTGAGAGCAAGGCGCTAGAGGACGACACGCAGGTGCGGCGGGCGTGGCGGTTGGCATAGAACAAGGCGCCTTTAGCCCCTTGGGAGCCTTTAGCCCCTTGGGAGCCGTTGTCGGAATGAAGGGCACGGATCACAGCATCGTCTGAAGGGACGGGGACAGGGGCACCACACACAGCGAAGAACAGTGTTTAGACCCTTGATTGGGTTGAGATGAGGGAGCAGGATCGGCACGCAAGCCGACAAGGCGCAGGAGTGGGCGGGTGGGGTGGCGGGCTGGGTGAGACCAAAAGCGTGGTGGGCTGATGAGGGTGCGTCTTGAGTTCAAGAGCAGTGCCCGCCTGACCCATGCAGTTGGAGCCAGCTCACCGGGGATGCTGCTTAGTCCAGACCCACATTTAAACAGAGCTGCCCTCCCTCGCCGCCTGCAGCGCGTGGTGTACCGGCGTGTTTTCCTCTGCATCTCGCTCTCATGTTTTGCCGTCCTTCAGGCACCATGCGCAGTGTGTGTGCTGTGCCACCACGCTGAATGGTATATACATGGCACTGCCCTCCGTTGTCGGAATGAAGGGCACGGATCACAGCATCGTCTGAAGGGACGGGGACAGGGGCACCACACACAGCGAAGAACAGTGTTTAGACCCTTGATTGGGTTGAGATGAGGGAGCAGGATCGGCACGCAAGCCGACAAGGCGCAGGAGTGGGCGGGTGGGGTGGCGGGCTGGGTGAGACCAAAAGCGTGGTGGGCTGATGAGGGTGCGTCTTGAGTTCAAGAGCAGTGCCCGCCTGACCCATGCAGTTGGAGCCAGCTCACCGGGGATGCTGCTTAGTCCAGACCCACATTTAAACAGAGCTGCCCTCCCTCGCCGCCTGCAGCGCGTGGTGTACCGGCGTTGTTTTCCTCTGCATCTCGCTCTCATGTTTTGCCGTCCTTCAGGCACCATGCGCAGTGTGTGTGCTGTGCCACCACGCTGAATGGTATATACATGGCACTGCCCTCCCCTCCCGCCCGCCCTGCAGTGGCTCATGTGCTGGGTGTGCTACTCAACGCCGCAATAATGTGCCACATTGACTTCTCTCCCCTCCCGCCTGCCCTGCAATGTCTTGTGTACTGGGTGTGCTGTTTCACGACGCCACAAGGTTGCGTCACTCGCACTGCCCCTCCCCTCCCTCCCGCCCGGCCTGCAGTGGCTCATGTACTGGGTGTGCTACTCAACGCCGCAATAATGTGCCACGTGTACTGCCCCTCTCCTCCCGCCCGCCCTGCAGTGGCTCATGTACTGGGTGTGCTACTCCACAATGCTGTCAGTGGAGCAGGTGGCCTGGAGCCTGCTGGTCTGGTGAGTTGCAGTATAAGTGCTTGTACAACGGGGCAGATCGTATGGCACAAGCTCGCAGTACAGCGGTGCATCTCGTACAAGTGTCGCTTGTTGCTGTACCTGTATTTGGTCAGTTTGGGGCCCTCTGGGGCGGTGGTCTTGTGGCCAGGGGGGCCTGCACCGGATGAGCTGACCGACCTGAGGTGATGGGCTTGCGATTCACCGAATTGAGATGTGGATGAAAAGATGGGCACGTGGTGGTAGCGTGGACACACGTGCGGCATGCGGCGCCAGTTTGCTGCTTCTCCGGCTGCGCAGTTACTGTAGCAGAGACAGGTGGCGGGGTGCACCTTGCTGGCTCGCAGCCTTGCAACATAACGGCACGTGTGGGGGACTGGCGTTGCCGGCGCTGGGCATGTCCGGCCCTCACCGCCAACCGGAAAACCCTGACCCGCCTGCTGCCCTGCCTGCTGCCTCCCCCTGTCGATCTTGCAGGATCCCCTTCTACCGTCTGTTGCGCGTGGGCGCGCTGGCATGGCTGGCCTTCCCTCAGACCCGGGTGCGTATAACTTTTGTAAACCTTTTGCGCTCGTTGGAGGCAAGTGGCCAAGGGAGGCCTGTCCTGGGGCTGTGGGGCGCCCTTGCAGAACAACCAGTTTGTCAACGCATGGTGCCCAGGCGCCTGCCACCTCCCACGTCTCATCTGGAGCGCGTTTTGTGTGTGTGTGTGTGTGTCGTCCTTGGAAACGCATGGCTCACTCTGCACCGCACAGCAGATGATGCGGCGGCTACGCCATGACTGACAGAACCTCTGCCGTCGATGTGTACATCCCTCCCTCCCTCTTTGCTTGCATTGTTTCCCCCAGCAACAGCAGCACTGCACACACCTCCTCTCAGTAGACGCGCGCTGCCCTTATTTGCAGGGTTTAGGTGTCTTTAAGGTTTTAGGTTTTTGCCCCCCCCCCCCCCATGAACCCTACTTCTATCGCCGCCAGAATGATTGTGCGCCACTTCCCGGTCTGCTTCCCGATCACCCGGTAGCACCTCTTTATGTTTGCTCACGCTGCAGGGCGCTGCCTTAATCAACACCCACATTGTTGCGCCCCTTCCTGCCTGCCGCTTGGTTGCTAAAAGCCTGTATCGTCTTTCATGCTGCAGGGCGCTGCCTTCATCTACTCCCAGTTTGTGCGTCCCTTCCTGCTGGTGGCGGTGGAGAAGGCGCGCAAGGTGCCCGCCCTGGAGCCCTACGCCAGCCAGTTCCTCACCAGCAAGGTGGGTCAGTTGCTTGATTCTTTGGTGCGTTATATGGAGAGAGAGGGGCTTGGCCAGGTGCCCGCTCTGGGAGGGAGAGGGGGCTTGGCCAGGTGCCCGCGCCCTATGCCAGCCAGTTCCTCACCAGCAAGGTGGGTCAGATGTTTCAGTCTTTTGTGTGTTGTAGGGAGGGAGAGGGGGCTTGGCCAGGTGCCTGCGCTGGAGCCATATGCCAGCTAGGTCCTGGTCAGCAAGGTGGGTAACTGTGTGCAACCTTGTACACCTTATAGGGGCTGCAGACCTACAGGTGTTGGAGCCCTACAGGTGTTGGGAGCCTTATGCCAACCAGGTCATGGTCAGCAAAGCGGGGAGTGCTTGAACGTTCTGTGCATCCCGGGGAGGGGCGGGAGCGGGGTTTGACAGGGTGCCGGTGTTGGAGCCATTGCCAGCCAGATCCCGACCAACATGTATGGCCGCTTCTCCCCTCATACTTGTGTGGGAAAAAGAGCGGGCGGGTGCATGTTCGGCCGGGTGACCCAGCCGTCGTTGTGACGGCGTGCAGGGGGGCTGCCAGGCTCGTGGCAAACAGACTGATCTTGGGTGTGGGGTGCCTGGCGTGGCTGGCCCCTCTGCTTCTCAAGGGGGTGCCCAGGGTTGGCGCTGCCTCCTCGGGGCAGGCTGCTGCTGCCACCACGCGGCCGATTCTGTCTCAAAACGGGGTGCCCAGGGTCACTGCTTCTCCCCCCGGGTGAGGTTGCTGCTGCCACCACGCACTGACTAGGGACATCTATTTGTGGTCCCCACTCTCCTGCTTTCTGCAGGCGTCTGCCGCCTCTGAGGCCCCCTCTTCGGCCTTTGGCGGCCACACCACCCGTGCCAAGGAGGCCGAGCACCCCGCCGGCATGCTGGTACGTGCGCTGCAACCACAGCACAGCACAGCATAGCATAGCACAGCATAGCACAGCATAGCATAGCACAGCATGATGTATTCGCTGCTTTCACCTGCCTCTGGGCCTACAGCGGCCGCGGCACGTCAGGCTGTCGCCCGCCCGCTGCGTTGCTGCGCGCTCAGCAGCCCATGCCCTCAGGAAGATTGCATCATCTGAATGCACATTGAAGTGCGGCCCACATGCCGCCGCTGCCCCCGCCGCCGCTGCCCACTCAACCCCCTGCCCACCCGCCCGCTTGCGTCCCCTGCACTCTGCACCTGCTGGCGTGGCATCGCCGCCCTGCTGACGTGGCAGCACTTTGTGTTTTTTGCGCAAAGGTACCGCAGGACCTGGATGCTGTGAAGCGTGAGGCCATGCAAGCGCTGGACCACACCCTCGAGAAGGCCAAGCAGGCCCAGGCCGCCAGGTGGGTCTAACTGGCCGAGTTTATAATTTCGTGGTTTGTGTTTCGTTGTTAGTGTTTCCGTGCGTTCGTCCCCAAGGAAACAAGAACCTTTTGGTGTCAAAGAGTCTGGGCTCTGGGGAAGGCCAAGGGGAAGGCCAAGCAGACGGTCGAAATTTGGTGGGGGGTGGAGTTGATCTTGACAGCCTTGTGACTTTATTCGGCCTCAACACACCACGGCTGTGCGACCAGGGCCAATCGAGGACACGCTGGCTTGCCTTCCTGCCCTGCCCTGGCCCCTTGCCTTTGCCGCCTTGACTTCATGCTACCTCCCCACCTGCCCTCCCTGCAGCGCGGAGGAGGACCGCCAGTACCAGCCCATGAAGTCACACGCCCAGTAAACGACCACAGCACAGCGCAGCACAGCACATCACAGCACGGCGCAGCGCGGCACAGCATGGCTAAGCGCTGGTGCGAAGCTGAGCAGCTGCCGTGCTGCTGTGCAGCCGCTGCGACGGCAGGCCCTCCGGCACGGCACCGGTGCAGCAATGCACCACAATGAACACACACAAGTCCCGAAATTCGGGACCGCCGTTGTATAAGAAGAATCGCTGCCCCCCCACCCCCACCCCCCACCCCGACAACGCAGCCGCCCTTCCGGTGCTGCAGGCATCCCCCATAGCACCCCATTTGACTTGGCTTGTACAGTAGCAGCAGAGAGCCCCCCCCCAGTTCCTGGCCTGCCGCACCGCCACCCCTGCTTGAGACACCCACCGCCTCTTCCTCTTCTTTGTTTGTGCCTGGCTCTCTCCTCTGCAAACGGCACCGCACTACACAGGAGCAGCTGACTGTGGCAGGCTTGGTTGGGCGACATCAGATGCAGGGTTACAGGCGTGGGTGTCACGTTGCTTGGTTCACATGGACGGGCTGTTAAAATGGACGGGGAAGAAGGTTATGGACACGAGAGGATGGACGCGGGCAGGGATGCTTCGGGGCAGAAAGTGCACGAAGAAAGCGAGCCCTGGGTGCATGGGGGGGGCACATGCATGCGAGGAGGAAACGAAAAACAACCTTGAACATAGGTTGATCGCGGGCAGGGATGCTTCAGGTGACAGCACGCACGAAGCAAGCGAGGCCCCGGGTGCATGGGGGGCACACGCATGGAGGGGAGGTAACGAAAAACAACCTTGAACATAGGTTGATCGCGGGCAGGGATGCTTCGGGCGACAGCACGCACGAAGAAAGCGAGCCCCGGGTGCATGGGGGGCACACGCATGGAGGGGAGGTAACGAAAAACAACCTTGAACGTAGGTTGATCGCAGGCAGGGATGCTTCGGGCGACAGCGTGCACGAAGAAGGCGAGCCCCGGTGCATGGGGGGGCACACGCATGGAAGGGAGGAGACGGGAAGAAAACCCTCGAACAGGCGTGCTGGTCAGGCTCGGGCAAGTGGGAATCGAAAGGCGGACAGGGCTTTATGAAAACGCAGAGTCAAACAGGACAAACAAGCTGGGAAATGTAGCAAAAACGTCGGGACGCACGAAGGGCGCCTCCCGGTGCACTAGCTGCAACACTGGCCACTTTGACACGTGTCACAGTGGGAACGTTCACTGAGCTGAGTACACAGGGAGGACACGACACGTGGCATGTGTCAAAGGGGCCGGAGTTGCAGCCTAGTGCACCGGGAGGCGCGCTTCGTGGGTCCAGGCGGGATCCAAAGAAAGCTGCCCCAGCGCAGTGCAGCAGCAAATTGTGCGCTGGCTGGGGCAGATAGCTGGTCCCCCGCAAAGTGCGCTCCAGATTGCCTCCGAGGGCAAATCGGGCACTACAATGCGAAGTTAACAGCAAGAGGCGAGCGTGGCACGGCGGTGAAGACGGGCCGCGGGCGGGTCGGCGCGGGCAACAGCCAGCTTTGTGGGAGAGCTGGTGTGCCGGCCGACCGCGAAAAGGGCCGTTCCCCTTGGCAGGGGGCGGGTCCCTTTCGGAAATCAAAATTCCGGCAGGAAAGAAATAGAGGGAGAAGTGTGTTGACGTTGGGGTTCCAGAGAAGCCCTCTTACCTCCCAACGACTCCTCACACACTTCTCCCTCTTTTTCTTTCTTGCCTTGCTCTTGTTTTCCGAAAGGGACCCGCCCCCTGCCAAGGGGAACGGCCCTTTTCGCAGTCGGCCGGCACACCAGCTCTCCAACAAGCTGGCTGCTGCCCGCCCCGAGCCGCCCGCGGCCCGGCTTCACCGCCGTGCCACGCTCGCCTCTTGCTGTCAGCCCATCAATGCAGCACGCGATTTGCCCGCGGAGGCACCCTGAGGCGCCTCCGCGGGCCGGTGCTACATCTGCAGGCGCGCCAGCTGTCGCGCCAGCTGTCGGGCGATGGCCTCCGCCTCGGGTGCCTCCTCGCCTCCCGGGTGCTCGTGCTCGCCCGCCTGCGGTGCGGCCCAGGGGGAGCGGCACAACGTCAAGCTATTAGTATGGGCGGACCGGTCATGCAGCCCCTGCTGGTCAGTAACATGGCATGCTGGCATCGGGTAGCTGTTGGGATGGGGCGGGTCAAACCATGCAGCCCTAGCTAGCCGGCAACAAGGCAGGCAGGCCAAAGGCCCCCCCTGTTTACTGCTTCGGTGAAGCAGCAGCGCAAGCGTGCCACCACCCTCCCCCTCTCACCTCCGCAGCAACGCTGCTGCCTGCTGGCAGTGCCGGCTGCGCTGCCGGCTCGGCTGGCCTCAGCTTCCTGCAGGGAACAAGGTGGGGTGCATGTGAGAACAGAGCATCGTGGCAATGATTGGAGGGCAGCAGGCCTGGACGCCGCAACTTCAGCCAGCAGCACCTGCTGGGACCCAGCCGGCCCCTCCCCGCAACAGATGCCAGCCCTCGCGAAAGCAGTTAAGCCGGGTGCCACGCACCTGTCCTCAGCCCGCCCAGCCGCCAGCCGCTGGCGTGCCAGCAGGATGAGGCGGGTGGTCAGGGCATCGTCCGCTGCTGCTCCTCCTCCGCCGCTGTCGCTGCTCCCCCCGGTGCTGCCCCCGCTGCCCGCACTGCTGCCGTCCCTGCTGCCTGCGCTGCCGCCGCTTTGGTAACCGGCCACATCAGCAGAGCCTGGTGGCACGCTGGCAACTGCGTCCTGGTACACTGCCGCCAGGCCTGCTCGGCCCAGCTGCTGCAGCAAGGCCTGCAGGGGCAGCAAGGGGGAAGGTGCACAGGTTGAGTCTGTTGGATACAGGTTTGATCACCGCCCTCGCACGGTGCGTCCTGTCGACGCCTCCATACCGCTAGCAGGCTGCCACAGAACACATGTCACCCTGCCCACCACTTCCCGCCATGCTGCCCTCCTGCACATCACCCCTAGCCGTGCCCGATCCCGCTCCCGCTGGCAAGCCCGACATCCCCACAGACTTCCCCCAGGCCCTGCAGGCAAGCACACACCTGCAGCAGCTTGGCGAGCGGCAGCTGCTCCTGCAGCCGTGCCGCCAGCCAGGCACTCAGAGCAGCGTCGCTCAGCCCTGCCCAAAGGTTTTGGGGGCCCGCCGCAGTTGCCGCCGCCACTGCCTCTCCAGCAGCCTCTGCCTCGCCAGCACCCGACTCGGCTGTGCTGCTGCTGCTGCTGCTGGTGCCCCCATCCTCGTCAGCAGCGCTGCCTGCAGCCTGCAGCAGCTGCAGGCCCCACTCGCCTCCCTGCTCCTGCTGCAGCTGCGGCCCCGCCGCTGGCAAGAAAATCAGGGACCCGTCCTCTCCAGCCAAGGGGTCAACAGACCATCCAGAGGTGCTGCCAGCGTCCCTGTCTCCCTCACCCTGACCCAACCCGCTGTCAGGCCGGGCCTCGATGAGCTCCCCACGCCGCACATGGATGAGCTGCAGCGTTGGTTCAATCACGTACGCCGTCCTGCACATCAGAGGGAGCGGGGACGGCACAGCAGGCGGGGGGTACACTTGTCAATTGGCACACACGGAGTCAGTGAAGGAAGATGTGAGGTACACTTGTCAATTGGCACACACGGAGTCAGTGAAGGCGGGGGGTACACTTGTCAATTGGCACACACGGAGTCAGTGAAGGAAGATGTGAGGTCAGGCAGGCCTGCCGCCTTTACACTCCCCCAAATGCTTCAACACCGAGATGTCATGCGTGACGTGTACGGCAGCAGTGCAGACGAGCTCAGCAACCGTGTGACGCGGCGGCAGCTGACCACACCTGACAGAGGCCTGCTCTGGTGCTTCTGCCCGCAAGCGCTCGTTGACGTCCTCCACCTCTGTAACCTCCAGCGCCCTGCGAGCACGCACAACCACTGCCGCTGTCTCGCTGGCCGGCTCCCGCACTACCAGCACCCGCCCATCCAGCTTCGCATGCAGCCCTGCATGGGAACAAAGGCAGCAGTTGGGGGCAGGTTGGTGTGGGCACCGGCAGCTGAGCAGGCGTTTCCTGTACCCTGCCTTGGCAGTGCATAGTGCTTTGAGCGGCACGCCTCCCAGTCAAAAGCAGCAGCAGCAGCAGCAGAGGTAGCACGATGCAGCAACAGCAGCGGCAGCGGCAGCAGCAGCATCAGAGGTAGCGCGCTGCAGCAACAGCAGCAGCAGCGGCGTCGGCAGCAGCAGCAGCAGCAGCAGAGGTAGCACGATGCAGCAACAGCAGCGGCAGCGGCAGCAGCAGCATCAGAGGTAGCGCGCTGCAGCAACAGCAGCAGCAGCGGCGTCGGCAGCAGCAGCAGCAGCAGCAGGGCGCGCGATGCAGCAGCGTGGGAGGCATCCCCTAGCTTGAACCTGCCTTGAATGTGCACCACCATCCCGAGCTTGAGGGAATGAGGCTGATGCAGCGTCAGCTGCACTAGGTTTGGGTGCACCTTGCCCTTTGTACTGGTGAAGAGGCTAACAGACGCCACGCCGGAGGCAGGAGTGTCTGCTGGCAGTGCAGTGTAGAACTGCGACTTCAAGGCCACAAACTGCAGGGCAGGCACAGCAGGGGCAGCAGAGGTGGCGGGCACCAAGGGTTTCAGCATTTGTGTGATGCCTACAGCCCCCGAATGCACCGGTGCGCGCTGCAGTGCTGTAGGCTAAACTTATGGGCTGGCACCAAGAGCAGGGGTGCAAAATGCACAGAGCAACGAGCAAGGGCCCAGGGTTTCACACGGCAGGCGCACCTTCTGGCAAGTGCCGCCCCTGGACCGTGCCCAGCCGCCATTCATCTTCATTATGGCAGGCGGCGTGGCACGGCTGCAGTTGGGCTCCGCTGTGATTGCTCCACTCCAGCTGTTGCCACTCCACTTGACATCTGGCGGCAGCGGCCCCCGACCCACCCCTGCTGCCCGCAGGTTTGCCGCCGGCTCGCCGACCAGCACGAAGAGCTTGCCTTTCCATGTACAGACGCCGCCGTCCAGCTGTCCCTCGATCAAATCGGTGACGCAATTGCTGGCAGCTGCGGCGTCCACAACCACCAGGCGGGGGCGGGCTGCCATGGCGCCGCCGTTCACCGCCGCCACAAAAGCTGCCTGCGCTTGCGGGCCACCGTTGAATGCCTGTTGCAACATTTGACACTGCGGCGCGTCTAGATAGCCACGTCCCGCCTCTATCCTCTCCCTAATCTTGAGGGCAGCAACCGCTGCCCCTTCTATCGCTGCCATCAGTTGCAACTGGCCGTCGGTTCGTATTTCATGCGGTTGTGATGTAGAGCACCGCTAAATGGTGTTGCGGGTGATGCGTACATGCAGGGACCGAGCTCCCCGTGACACGGCAGCAGGCACAGCATGGGCTCAGGCGCCGGGCCTGAAGGCCCAGAGTGGTGCAGATTGACTTTGATCATCAAAATCAACCAAAGCACACATTGCATCATTACCGAAATACGACAATGACCTGAACGCGTGTACTTATGTCAAGTAGGCAGTATGGGCTGGGACCGAAGGCCGTGACAAAGCAGGCAAAGCATGGCGGGCGGTGCCGATCTTCCCCTTCACATGACTGTGTGGATGATCTTTTCTTTCCACCGTCGTGGTGTTTACAAATACTGCCCAGCAGGCTTGTGTGAGTGGACAGTTCAGACATCACAGCGCAGCAAGTGCAGGATTGAGAGGCAGGGAAGGAGCAGCGGGCAGGCGAAGCATAGAGCGAGCGAATGCAGCAGTGATACAAGTGAATGGGCGGGTTGGAAGCAGCGATAGTCAGGATGAAAATGCTGCAGGTTGTGGCATTTGAGGTGAGAGTACAAGAAGGCTCGCGTATTGCCAAGTATGTCATGTGCAGAGCACAGGGGCAAGAGGGAGCAGGCGCGCAGGATAGCGGATGTGTGGGGGTAAAGGGACTGTACACTCTTGCGATACGGATGAACGGAGCGGCGCCAGGATCTCGCCTGCGAGGGCCAGGACCCCGCAAGGTCAGCCAACGTAGCAGCCAAGCGTGCCAAGGGCTGCGCAGGACTCTATATAAAGGCAATCCCAGGCACAATCCAGCATAGCTAAATAGCTGCCTTTAGGCATCGTCAGCTGCGCCCCCTTCAGGGGCTCATCGCGACAAGGCCGCCGGGGCTGAGGGGCCCCGCCACGCTGCTGTCGTTGGGCACCCGCGCTTTCTTCTGCAGCTGCAGGCCGCCCAAGTCCTCTGTGATGCTGCGCTTGCCGCGCCGCGCGCTGCCCGCCTTTTCCACCCCTGCAGCGGCAGGAGATGTGGACGCGGGTTGTGGGCAGGGGCGAGATGGTGTCACGAGAGGCTTACAAGCGCATGCAGGCAGGCAGCGGCACAGTGTAAGACATCTCTTGTACTGCTGGCACTCTCAGTCAGGGCCACACCGCTCCTGTATGCCTGTGATCCATACCTGACTGCCAGCAGCATGACAGCGCAGCCGCATCACGTGCAAGCAGGCATGGTGTATGCATTGCAGCACCATGGTTCCATCGCAGCAGCACCCAAGTCGCCTGGCCGGCCCCCCGCTCACCCGCCATGCGGCTGCCAAACTGCCGCGGCGACGAGTGCCGGCGCAGGCGGTTGAGGCGCGCAGGAGGGCATTGGTGCGGATGCATGTGCTGCGCCCCGCCGCCCGCCAGCCCCGCCGCCGCCGCTGCCCCGCCATACAGCGGCAGCTGCCCCTCATCAGGGAAGTCACTGTAGGCCAGCGCCTCTGCCTTGGGCAGCGCTGCGTCAGGCACCTGCAGGGGATGAAGCAGTGAGCGGTGAATGTGTAAAGAAGAGGCGCAAATGACAGCATACGGACAGCCTCCTGATGCACCCAGCAGCTGGTGTGAGGTGGACCGGAGCGGCTGGAAGCAGGCGGCAGCGGCATGTGGGTGCTGCCAACGGTTGAACTAAAAAAAGAAAGAGCATGTGGGTGCTGCCCCTAGCCTGGTGTACAGGATGCAAATAGGCCCCCTGCCCGCATGCCAGCTGGGTGCAGCGGCAGATGCTTGCCGGCAGCGGCCACCAGTGCAGGCAGGCGTGGGAGCGCCCCGCAGGAGCGCACCGAGAGCGCGGCGAAAGCCCTGTACCCCTGCCGCACCACCAGCCCCTGCTCTATGAGAGACGCGACTGCCAGCTCCAATAAGCACTTGCTGCAAGGAAGGGGCAGCAGCAAGGCAGGGTAAGAGTGTGCATGCGGTGTTGCCGTCGCCGCCGCCGCCCAGCTGCCCTCTAGGAGTTTGAATGGCGCTCTGCCGGCGCCTCGGCCGCGTGCCTCACCTGCGGCTGCTGCTCTCGTCTATGCTACGACTGCCCAGAACAAGCTGCCGCAGCTGCAGCGGGAGCAGGACCGACTCTGAGTCGGTCCTGCCAAGCAGCACCCGCAAGGTCCGGCTCTGCAGCTCTTGCAGCTCTGCCGCGCCGTAATAAGGCCCTGTGTCGGGCCGGTCTGCTGGAGCCATGTGCAGGTCGGGGGCCGTCCCGAGCGGCGGTGCAGCTGGGCCCCAGCCGCGAAACTCCATGCCTTACGCTTAGTTGGTGCCAAGGCGGTGCGGCAAAGAGTGGGTGCATTGGAATGCGAGCCGCCTCCAGCGGCAGGTTTGCCCTCGCGCTGAGCGCTGGGCGCACATTGCCCCGGCGCCCGCAACCAACTACTCATTGTGCTCTGTATGATGATTGTAATGACTGGGAGGATGCCACCAGCATCAGCACTGCGCGAGAATGCGGTTGTGGAAGACAGCTGTTTGCATCTGCAACGTGAATGAGAGCGCCTGTTTTGTGCAAAGTCGTGACGTCAGCGGCGGTGCGCCGGAAATCGCAACAGAGGGCACCAGTCAAGGCGAAGTGTCCACATTCAAAGCCACCCACATTTGCAGCTATTCATGTGGGGCCTGTGACGTGACCAATGCAGTTATTGACAGATGCCATGCCTTCGTGCATCGAGCAAGGGCCAGAGCGGGGCGGCGCGCCGCCCGACCCGCCACCCGGGCGGGTACTGCTCCAGAGAGCCCAATTGGCCAGCGCTACTCGGCCACTCTTCTCGGGGATCGACATACATTTTGCACACCATGCTGTGCAGGGCGATCCAGCGTTCTGGGCGCTTGTTGGCTGCCCTGCAGCAGGCGCGATTGGCGGGTGGCATACCGCCTCGGGACCCACGCTTTGCAGCGTTGCAGGATGCTGATATATCATTTTTTGAAAGCGTTGTTGGGCCGGGTGGCATCGTGACGAACCCCCACGAGCTGCAGCCCTTCAACAGGTGCGTGCTGTAGTGTTTGCGTGCCTCAGCCGTGCCGAATGCGATTAGAGAGGCATGCGCAGCGTGTGCTTGCATTTTGCCGACATTGTCGTTGCCTCTCTGCCGCCGCCGCCGCCCGCCTGCCGCCGTTTGGGCGGTCGTTTGCGGTATGAGCATTCTGGTCCTGCGCTTTCCCTTGTTGATGTGCCTGTTGAAGGGACTGGATGGGAAAGTACGAGGGGGCCTCAAAGGTGGCCCTCAAGCCGCGCAGCACCCAACAAGTGTCCGCACTTTTGCGGCATTGCAACGAGCGGCGGCTGGCGGTAGTGCCGCAGGCAAGTGGTGCCGTGCCTGTAACCCAATGATCCTGGCACCAGCTTGATCTCAAGACACACACATTATGTCAGCATATGCGTGGACTGATTGAGCAGCGCGGCAGATGTGGGATGGCGCACCTGGCGGTCTTGCTTGCACTGCCACTGGTGGCGTCCTGCCCATTCTCTTGCCCTCCTGCCCGGCCGCCTGCACCCGGCTGGCCCTCAAGCTTCCCCCCTGTGCCGTGATGCCTCTCCCATCCGCCCATCGCCCTCCCCAGGCCCCTGCTGACCCGCCTCCCCCTGCCCTGCTCCCTGCTTCTTGTGAAACCAGGGCGGCAATACGGGCCTGGTGGGGGGCAGTACACCGGTGTATGACGAGGTGGTGATTAGCACCGCTGCCATGAATCAGGTGCTGTCGTTCGACCCGGTAAGAGCCGAAGGAGGTCTTCCTTTGGAAAGAAGGGGAGGGAAAGGGGAGGGGTGGGAAGAGCACCTGCTCCTGCCTCTGGCTTGTTTCAACGGATAAAACTGTAGACTCGCTGCAGCGTGCCCTGAACGTTTGCATCCCCACCCACACAATTCACCTGCTCGACATTCACGCCCGCTGCCCCTGCTGCTGTCGCCAGGTCAGCGGAGCCCTGACTGCCCAGGCCGGCTGCATCCTGGAGAACCTTGACATATATGTGGCAGGTGGGTGAGGGTGGTGGCTTGGAGTGGGATGAAGTTGCGTCGCAAGGTGTGGCTGCGCTGCATACAACGAGTGCACTGGGTTGGGGGGCGAGTTAACCCAGCCCAGCATACACAGTTTTGTGAAGGGTGGGGCAGGGCGGGGCAAATGGGAGGGACGGGCGGAATTGGGCACAGCGCTGGCAGCACCGCCCAGCTGTGCAGAGAGCAAGGAATGGGGCCTGCCTGGAAGGGTGCAGGCACCAGGCTGCCTGGAGTGACCCGGCCCGCCGCTCAGGCTGTGCTCATGCCGCCGCCTCGCCCTGCAGAGCAGGGTTGTTGCATGCCTCTGGACCTTGGAGCCAAGGGAAGCTGCCACATTGGCGGCAACGTGGCCACCAATGCAGGTGGGTACCGCAGGTACCGCAGCAGCAGGAGCAGGAACACGTGTCAGCAGAAGCAGCAGCAGCAGGGACAGCCAGGCTGATGTGGAAGGAAGCAAGGTGGGGCAGCGGCCGTAGCAGCAGTACAAGCGGTGTGATCGTCCGTGGCCGTCTGTAATGCAACGATGGTGTCTGCTGCCCTTCCTGCTGCAGGCGGCCTGCGCCTCCTGCGCTACGGCTCCCTCCACGGAAGCGTGCTGGGACTGGAGGTGGTGATGGCAGGTGGGCTATAAAGGCAGGGCCAGGGGCACAGGGATGGCGGTTGAACAATGAAGGGCATGCTTTGTGCATGCCGGGAACACAGCGTGGTAGGAGCGGAGGCAGCGGCAGCACTGCTGAACCCCTTGGCCTGCCCGTGTGTCTACCCGCTCTAATGTCAAATACCAAAAGCTGTTCCCGCCTCCCTGTGCTGCCTGCCTGCCTGCCTGCCTGCCTGCCTGCCTGCCTGCCTGCAGACGGGCAGGTGTTGGACCTTCTCTCCACGCTCAGAAAGGACAACACTGGGTGGGTGCCATGTGCCATGTGCTGGGGTGCCATTTGCTGGCCTGGCTGCTGGGCAAGGCAAATATGTTGGTGGTGGGAGAGCTAGGAAGTGCCGACGCTGAATGCTGTACACCCAGATGCAGTGGGATGTGGACACCTTGGGTTACAAGCTGCCATTGCTGAAAGCAGTGCTTCTGCATGCAGCGAGATGTGGGCACTTGTGTGAGCCAGGAGCAGCGCACACGGCGGGGCCAAGGCTTGTGCCACGCCCGCCTCCAGCCACGTTGCTCCGGCAGCGACAGGAAGACTGCTGCTCTGCTCTGTTCTGCAGCTGTTCTCTGATCCACGGTACTGCCTCTGCTGCGCACTTGTACTGCCAGCTCAACCGCTTGCCCCATGCCTGCTTCAGGTACGACTTGAAGCAGCTTTTCATCGGCAGCGAGGGAAGCCTTGGACTGATCACCGCGGTGGCAATGCTGTGCCCGCCACGCCCGCTGGCAGGTGCGCCTCGCTGTGCTGTGCTGTGCAGTGCTGCGCTGTGCTGTGCTGTGCTGTGCTGTGCTGGCTGGGCCTGGTCACCGTGGTGGCAATGCAGGTGCGCCTCACTGTGCTGTGCAGTGTTGTGCGGTGCGGTGCGGTCCTGCGCTGCTGGCCTGACTACCGCGCACCCCTGCACGATCCGCCACGCCTGCTGGACAGGCAACCTGTTTACGCTGTGCTGTGCTGTGCTGTGCTGTGCTGTGCTGTGCTGTGCTGTGCTGTGCTGTGCTGTGGGCGCCTGCACGCTTCACAGCCAGCCTGTGCATTACCCATCTGGCTGTCAAGCTGTCCACTGCTGTGTCGCTCTGCCTGCAGTGAATGTTTCATACCTAGCGGTCCCGAGCTTCGAGGCGGCACAGCAGGTAAGCCTCTCTGCCATGGTCTGTTCCCCATACAACCTTAAAAGCTCTCTTGAGGCCAGCTCGGCTGCAGGGGTTTCCACATTGAAATTTCACAGGGTGCGGGGAGTTTACGGAATTCGCCGTGCTGTTTCCTGCGAGCGCTGCAAGCACGGCACAGCGCAGCACAGCACAGCATGCGTGCCTGGCATCCCACCCTGGCACACACGCCTGACAGCACTGCCTAGATACGGGTGTCTGTGCACACGTCATGAATCAGCTGGATGCTGGCACAGATGCATGTGTGGCCACCGGCTGCCCCTCCCCCCTTGCCCCTCAGGTGTTTGTACTGCATATGCACACATGTGTTTGTTTTGTTTTGCAATGAAATAAGTCTGTTTTGTTATGAAGCTTGGCAACTGCTGGCTGCCCCGCCCTCCCTGCCCGCCAGGTGTTTGTGCGTGCCAAGCGCCAGCTGGGCGAAATTCTGTCGGCCTTTGAGTTCCTGGATCGCGAGTCGCTTGACATCACTCTGCAGCACCTGCCGGGGGCCAAGGACCCGCTGCCTGACTGCCAGGTGAGGCGAGGGTGGGGAGAAGAGAAAGGAGGAAGAGAGGGAGGGACTGAAGGAAGGGGAACACTAGGAGCAGTGTGTTTTCAAGGAGGGGAGGGAGGGAGGGAGGGACTGCTGAAAGGGGAAACGGCAGAAACGGTCTGCTCCCAGGTAGGGAGGGAGGGAGGGAGAGAGGGAGGGAGCAAGAAAGGGAGGGATTCAAAGGAAGGGGAACGCTAGCAGCAGTACTTTTTCATGGAGGGCCTCTAGGGAGGGAGGGAGGGCGGGAGAGAGGGAGGGGCTGACTGAAAGGGGACGGCAAAAGCGATCTGTTCCCAGGGAGGGAGGGAGAGAGAGAGGGGACGAGGGAGGGAGGGGTGATGGAAAGGGGAACGCTAGAAGCAGTTTCTTTCCAAGGCAGGGAGGGAGGCAGGGCGGGGATGGACGTGTGTCAAGATGCACTCTTCCGCATTCCCATGTATGCATTCTACCCAAGTGTCTGTCTGCCTGACATGACCCCGACTGCTGTCCCTCCGCCCTCCCTCTACCCTCCCTCCCTGCCCATCCTGTGCTTCCCACGTCTCTTTCACATTTGAGTTGACATCTGGCAGCAAACTTTGTGCTCGACTGGACACTTTTCGACTCGCCTCATGTGCCCTCCCCCCCTCCCTGCCCACTTTGTGCCACCCGGGCTCCTTTCCACCTTGTGTTACCTGGCTCACCCGACTGCCCTCCCTCTGCCCTCCCTCCCTGCCCATCCTGGCCGCCCAGGCCTTTTTCACCTTTGGTTGGAGACCTCTGGAAGCCAATGTTTTGCTCGACTGATCTCCCCTCCACCCTGCCCTCCCTCCCTGCCCATCCTCTGCTGCCCCAGGCTCCCTTTTACCTCGTGGTCGAGACGTCTGGCAGCAGCGCCGCCCATGATGGGGAGAAGCTGGAGCGCTTTCTGGAGGATGTGATGGGGGAGGGGCTGGTGCTGGGTGAGTGTTGGACAGCATCACCCGCCCTCCCCCTCACCGTATGACACACCAAAGGACAGGGGGAGGGTGTGCTCGCTTTAAGCAGCTACCTGTGCTCCTCATGCACACCACTTTGCAACATCAAACAAGCTAGCACCTTAACAAGTGCCTGCCGCCCTCCCCCTCATTGTCTGGCACACCAGGCGGCGCGCGTGCTCGGGACAGCAGCCTCTGCCCCTTGCCTGCACATCCCTGTGCGAGTGCAAACAGTTTGCGCCTTAACACCTGCCTGCCATTCTCCCTCCCACCTTGTGACACACCAAAGGATAGGGTGACGTGTGCTCGCTTTCAGCAGCTGCCTGTGCTCCTCATGCACACCACTGTGCAACATTAAACAAGCTAGCACCTTAACAAGTGCCTGCCGCCCTCCCCTTCATCTTCTGGCACACCAGACGGCGTGCTGGCTCAGGACAGCATCCAGGCGCGGCAGGTGTGGCACATCCGGGAGGGGATCACCGAGGCGCTCAGGCACAGAGGTGGGGCGGCCGAGGAAGTGTGAAGGAAGTGTTTAATTGTCTTTGCCGGGTGTGCGGTGGGGTTTATGGTTTATATGGTTAAGGTTACCCAATACCCTTGCAGCACAATCCTGTGACACAGGCAAGCTCAACGTCTTTGGCGGGGGAGTGCGACTTTGCAGCACAGTACTGTGCGGTCAGGGTAAGCTCCAACTTGGCACGCCCACGGCAAGTGTACCGTGCAAACCTTGGTACTGCAGGTGCCATCTACAAGTATGACGTCAGCATGCCCATCCCTGCCATGTACCAGCTAGTCACAGACATGCGGCAGCGCCTGGCGGCAGCCTTCCCCCAGCAAGCTACCAGCAGCAATGGCGCTGGCAGCAGCAGCAGCGGCAGCAGCAGAGGCAGCGGCAGTAGTAGCAGCAGTAGCAGCAGCGGCAGTAGTAGCGGCAGCGGCAGCGGCAGCAGCAGCGGGGGCGGCGGGAGCGATCCACCCATCAGGGTAGCAGGCTACGGGCACTTGGGGGACGGCAACCTTCACCTCAACATTTCAGGTGGGTTGGTCCTGAAGTTGAAATCCTCTTTCAGGGGACGTGAAAAGCTGTAACGACTAGACTACACTAGGTGGGTTGGTCGTCTGAGCTTGTGTCAATCTAGGTGTGTGTGTGCGTCCACAGAAAACTCTTCAGCAGCTGTGCACCGCCCTTCTCAGGTGCCAACCTGCTCGCCTGCATGATATGATGAGAATCCAGAGTGCCCAGTGCATTCGTGGAGTATCATCATATCATGCAGGCGAGTCGGTTGGCACCTGAGAAGGGCCGTGCTATGTATGGTGCACCTCACCGTGGCAGCTGCTCCCGCCCGGCGCCCTGCCCTGCCCTGCCCTGCTCGCCCCAACTTGCCTGCCGTCCCTGGCAGTAAAAAGGCCCTCTCGCAGAAGCGTGAGTGAGTTTTCTGTGTTCCCGAAGCGCCTCGCTTGTTTCTTCCTCACTGGTGCATGAGAGTGGTGCTCCCCTCCCCACACGCTCCCTGTGCCTGCAGCCCCTGCGTATGATGAGGCCCTGCGGCAACAGATCGAGCCGTTTGTGTACGAGTGGACAGCACAGGTGGGAAGCGTGCTTTTTAAATTGCACCACCACATCACAGCACAGCACAGCGTAGCGCAGCGCAGCGCAGCGCAGCACAGCGCAGGGCAGCACAGCACAGATACCACGCCCACGCCCCCCTCCCTGCCCAGCCCTCCCCTCCCTGTCCTCCTGCCGTGCGGTGTGCTGGCAAAGCCGCATGCCCGCCCGGCCAGTCCTGGGCCCGCCCTCACGCCTGCCACCTCCTGCCTCTTGCCTCTGCCCTTTGCTACTTTGCTCTGCCGCTTTAACCTTGCTCCAATTGCCCTTGCTACGCTTGCCCCTTGCTCCTGCCCCATGCACACCCCTCACCGCCTCGTCCCTCCACTTGTCCGCCGCTGCCCTGCTGCAGCAACGTGGCAGCGTCAGTGCTGAGCACGGGCTGGGTTTGATGAAGGCGGGTTGCATCGGGTACAGCAAGCCCCCGGCTGCTGTGGCGCTCATGCGGCAGGTGAAGGCTGCGCTGGATCCACGTGGCATCATGAACCCATACAAAGTGCTGCCCCCTGAATGAAGTCTCTCCCTTGTGTGCCACATGTACGTACGGCAAAGTATATTGCCGCGTGGCCATGCGATTCGCTGTCATACGAGTGCTTGCTTTTTATGCGGCAGAGTCACACATGTGAGCGTGCTGCATGCCATGCGTGAATGCAACCCCGCTCCCCTGAATGCAACCTCGAGCCATGGCAGCATCGCAGCAGGATCGAAAGCCGGCTGGCTTGTGTAGTCAGTGCTGTTGCGGTGGGGTGGCAGCGGTTGCATTGGCACTGCGGGCAGCCGCCCATCTGCCTGTGGCTGCTGTTAACGGTACCATAGGCAACCGCCGGCGTGCCTGTGGCTGCTGTTAGCGGTACCTTGGGCAGCCGCCGGCCTGCCTGTGGCTGCTGTTAGCGGTACCTTGGGCAGCCGCCCATCTGCATGTGGCTGCTGTTAGCGGTACCATGGGCAGCCGCCTGCCTGCCTGTGGCTGCCGATGTCAACAGTCTATCTGGTCAGCAGCGTTGATGCCCTCTGATTGCTGCTGGGACGCTATTAGCTTGATGCAGGCAGTGTGCCATGATGAGGGCGACGCAATGGTGATATCACCATCAATCGATTTCATTATTGACATCAATGTTATGGGAGCAGTCACAAATGGTGATGTGTCCCCGCAGCTTGCTGCTGAGATGAGGTGCGCATGGAGCAGACAGTGTCACAAATCGGGGACAGTGGGGAATTATTAAAGCAGTGGTATAGGGGTGCTTCCGTTGAGCAATGTTATTTACAAGGTTCGCCTGGCTTGGGACGCCGGGGACTGGCGACCCGGTTGCTGCAGGAAGGACCACTAATTGTGTCGATGAACAGGGACAGCCAGAAGGCTGCAGCTGGAAGCGTGCCGATTATGGGCAGGGCATGTGCAGTGCCTGCTCAGGCAGGAGGCTGCAGCGGGCCGGTTATTGGCAGGGCAGGCTCAGCAGGCAGGAGGCTGCAATGTGCCGGCTATTGGCAGGGCTGGACGGACTCGTTGCAAGTCAGTGACATATCAAGCAAGTTGGTAGGGACAGGGTGTGTTGGCTGCTAAGTGGAAGATGTGGATGAGGCGAATTTCCAAAAGAAATGGGGCGCTGCAGTACAGCTTGAAGCTGGGGAGGCGTTGCTCCTGGCTGCATATCTCTGTCTGAAGAGATGAGGGGCAGGGTGGGTGATTTATGAGCGCTGTCCTTTCCCACGGTGGGCAGCAGTGGGCTGGCGTGACTCCCTCACAAGAAACAATGGCAAATGGACATGTGGACTATCGAAGTGAGCATAGAAAAAGGGGCATGCAAGTTGAAGAAAAACAGGGGTCGAGATAAACCAACGGCGGGGGGTCAGGAAGCTGCCGGTTGGGCTTGTGTGGATGGCTGCAAGGATGGGAGGGCTGGCAGCATGTGCTGGGCGGGGGACGCGCCCACGCGGCATGGCAGCCCAACAGGATCGGTCAACATTGCACTGACGTGCACACAGCAGTGCATTTTACATGATCGGCACCAAAGGGGCCCCGCAGGCTCTGCAGAAACTAGGAGCGTGGAAGCACGGGGCGGGCATGGCGTGCCCTCTAGATCGATCTAGCGTAGTCCGGTCATGCCAGTCAGAGCAGTGAGCAGCGCCGCCTGCCTCGCTGCGTCTGCGAGCAGTCCAGCGGGCCTGTGGAAAGCAGAGGGGCGTGTGTGTGCGTGTGTGAGAGTGGATATGGTCGGGAGCACAAGAGCTCACAGGTATTGAAACGTAGCAGGGGGGCAGGCAACCCCACTCAACAAGACTCTCTGTGCAGTGGTCCTTGCTGGGCTGAACCATTGCTTCGCTAGTGGCGGCTCTGCAGACACCAACCACAGCACAAAGCACAGCTAGAATCGACCCCTAACACACCTGACGGGCTGCCGCGCCTGGTTGGCAGCCATCACAGCCGGGCGCTCGGCTGGCGCCACACTGGCAGCCCACGCTTGCTGCGCAGCAGGCGCTGCATGCTCACCATGCTGAGCAGCAGAGGGAGCATGCTTAACATGTGCTGCCGCCGCTGCCGCGTTGCTGATGTAGGTGCCAGGTGCGTCCTGCACACAACATTGGAAGGGGCTCAGGTTAACTAGTCGGTGTGATGCATGGGGTGGGGCCGGGGGGGCGCAGCATTGGCGGGGCTGCGCATGGTGAAGTTTTCAAATGGTTTCAGGCTGGAGCAGCAGTGCCGAGTAACGTCATCTCCGCTGAGACGTGCACTGTGCAACGGGAACACAACAGACAGGTGGGATGTGCGTGCGCGCGTGACACGGACCAAGCAGCAGAGGCGCAACATGCGCAGGCAGGCAGGCTCTCACCGCGGCTCTCTGCAGCAAGGCGTGCAGCAGTTGCAGCAGCTGCGCTGCCAGCTGCATCGGCAGATGCACCTGGTCCGGCGCCTGCTGCGCATGATGTGCATGCTGCGCATGATGTGCATGCTGCGCATGCTGTGCTGCTGCAGGCTGCTGTGGAGCGTGCTGCTGCTGCACGTGCTGCACCTCCATCTGCTGCCTTGCCTGCCGCACCGCGGCAGCCAACGCTGCCTGCTGTGCCTGCTGCTCGTGCTGCGCCTGCTGGGCTGCCGCTGCCGCTGCCGGGGAGCCAGTCTGTGCGGGTCCCGTTCCAGCTAGGGAGGAGGCGTTTTCTTTCCACATGATGCCGCTCTGGCTGGCCATCAGGTCACCTGTGAGGAGGCGAGGGAGGCAGGCAAAGGGCAGGCAGAGGGTCAGCAAGATCAGAGAGGGATGGTGGGGGGTCAGCAGGCAGGCAGAGGGGCAGTGACGGGCCGCCTGGGACCGAGGGCGAGGGACAATGAGGGCAGCAGGGGCCGGGGAGGGAAGCCAGGAACGCAGAAGATGCCATAATGGTGCCATAAATGATGCCATAATGATGCCATAAAGGTGTCAAGTTGAGGCAATGCAGGCAGCACAGGTGGAGGGAGCGAGGGACAGAGGCAAGCCAGGGAGCTGAGGAGGCACTGCAGGCAGCGCAAGCTCTGCCTTCCGCAGAAGCGTGATGCCTGGGCAATGCACAGAATCTGATTGAACACCCCTGCCTTGAACACTCTTCTGATTGATCCACACACCGCCTTTCCCCCGGCATGTCCTGCACACCTGCTGCACTAGATGCAGGGGTGGATGGAGAGCTTGGGGAGCAGTGCAGCAGCTGCTGAGTGGGCTGCTGTGGGACTGCAGGAGGTCCGAGGGTGGCGGGCTGCCACCACTGGGACGCCAGCGGCTGGACATCGACCAGCTGCTGCTGCTGGTGCTGGTGCTGCTGGTGCTGCTGCTCCTGGTGGTGGAACTGCTGGTGCTGGTGCAGCTGTGTTGACTGATGTGTTGGCTGCGCCAGCTGCACCAGTGGCACTAGCTGCATTGGCTGCCCCTGCAACGGCTGCGACAGCTGCGCCTGAACACGCTGCTGCTGGCGCTGCCGCTGCGGCGGCAGAAGCTGCTGCAGCCGCGCCAGCGGCTGCATCTGGACTGCGGCCTCGGCAGCAGCAGCCATGCGGGGCCGCTGCCGCTGCCGCTGCTGCTGCGGCGCCTGCTGTGGAGCTTGCACCTGCAGCACCGCCCCCGCCGCCGCCTCCACTGGGCCTACCTCCGACGACCCTCCGTCCTGGAGTTCCTGCCGCCGCCGCTTGCGCCGTGCCACCTGCTTTTCCAAACTTTGGGTGCAGCTGGAGTGCGGGGGAGGATGGCGGGGGAATGTGGGACGAAAGTGAGGCTGGGGGGAGGGTTGGGCAGGCTGAGTGAAAGGTGGGTCAGGGGCAGGACAGTCTGCGCATGTACAGTGTATACACGAAAAACAGCACGGCACGATCTCGAACTAGAAATCGTAGCCCTTACCTGCGCTGGTCCCCGTTGAATGCGTTGAGCTGATGGATGCGGCCGCACTGCAGGCATCATAAATTGGAAGCAGGCAAGGTGGTGAGGGGACCTTTACCAATCAATCAGTCAGTCAATCAGTTTAGATTTCAAGTCCAGGTGGGAGCCAGCAAAGGTCTGGTGGATAGGGTGGGGGATGAGGGTATCAGAGCTTAGCAAGAAGGGCAACATGGCACAACTGGAGGGCCACTGATGGGCAGCTGCCGCCTTGCAGCGCGCCTAGCCTGGCCTAGTCTCTACTTGCAATCAGGATTCCACCGCCAGGCAAGAGGCATGCGCAGCACGGGCGTGCCCAGCACAGCCAGGAGGCAAGCAGCGCGCCTGCCCCTTATCTAGTCTAGTCTGGTCGTTACAGCAATTCACATCCCCTGAAACAAACACCCACATCAAAGCCTGCCCCTCATCCCGCTCCCCCTTCCCGCTTGCCTGCTGGCAGAACCGCGCCATGCCCGCGCCTCCCAGGCTGATTGCTGGTGCCGAGTAGTGGTCGGCACACACACGATGTTTCTGGCGACAGGGAACGGGGGGCGGGGGCAGGCAGGGCAGGCAAGGCGGGGGTCAGGCAGGCGCCAACCGGGGGGCCGGACAGGGGCCTAGGGGCCGGTCAGACAGGGACCGGTCAGTCGGGGACATGCCACAGGGCGCGTCCATGGTCACCCACTGGTTGACTCAGAGTGTAACTGGATGGGGGGAGGTAGGGATGGGGGAGGAAGAGGTGGTGATGACATCTCACTTATCTCACCAGGCAATCATGACGGGGCACATAATCGGGGTGCGGAAAGGGTGTGTACCGTCAAGGAACCCGGACCGGCTGCCGGTACCCACAAATGCCCGCCCGGGTGCCGCTGAGCCCAGCCGGCCATTAGTGTCCTGCCGGACACCGCATGGCCACAAGTGTCGCTCCTTCCAGGGCACCGCAGGCCATTACCACCCGCTAGCACCCACTAGCACCCGCTAGCACCCGCTAGCACCCTGCCCAGCCCCCCAGCGGCCACAACCGCCCAGCCGGTGCCCTCGGCCGGCAGCCACCATCCACTCCTCCCATTCACCTTGCCATAGTTGCTGACTGGCCGGATGGCGCAATTTGGAACGCGGCAGGTGTAGCAGGTGGTCCCAGCCTGTGCCGGAGGAGAGGAGCTTGGGCAGGCGGGCGCGGAGGTGCCGGCGGCACCGCTGCTGTTGGTGGCGACGCTCGCGGCTCCTCTCCCCGCGCCTCCTGCCGCGGGATACACTTGGAACATGCCTGCATGGAGGCCACGAAA
The DNA here is from genome assembly GCA_002896455.3 of Chlorella sp. ArM0029B. Taxonomy (NCBI): domain Eukaryota; kingdom Viridiplantae; phylum Chlorophyta; class Trebouxiophyceae; order Chlorellales; family Chlorellaceae; genus Chlorella; species Chlorella sp. ArM0029B. Next base: position 1,389,701 of record JTEE01000025.1, on the reverse strand, counting down.
GCGGGAGCGCGTGGGCAGGAGATTTTGCAAAAAGAACTGGCCCCTGCGGCGTGCGAGGGCGTCCCAGCAACTCCTGGCCCTGGGTGGTACGCCGGTTTTCAGAACCCGCGATATTTCTCGAGTGTGCCAGGCAACCGCAGACTGGACACACCTGCAGCGGCGAGGGCAGAATGGCGACCGGGCAGTCTCGAAGTCCCAAACACGAACCTGCACAGGCGTGCTGCCCGTTGGTGTAACAAGTGTGCTGGAGGGGTAATACCAAGTGTGTGTCATAACATGACGCCCCGACCCACAGGCGTACTCGCAATTCGCAAGAAGGTTACCATGTCCACGTCAGCTCCGGAAAGCGACCCATGCCTGAAAGCGATCCATGCCTGCCGCATCGACACATTGCACATGCGGGCTACATGGAAGGCAGCCAGGGCGGTGACCAGGCTGTGACATGGCCCTTGCAAGGACCACCTCCTGCAACCGCCATCTGGCCCCACCCTGCCAGGTCTCCAAACTTCCCAAGCTGCTCAAAGCCTCTCCCAATCGGAATGCTCCCAGCAAGCAGCACGCCTGGAAGATACGGAGATTCGGCGGCCGCCCCACAGCCGCCGTGTCTCGCAACTCGCAGCTTGCCATCAGCCTGGGGTGCCCGCCCTCATGTTTGATGTTTGCGGGGTGACAGGCCCCTGCCTGGCTCCCAGCCTGGGCTGTTGAAGGGGTGCGGTGCAGGGCGCAAGGTGTTGAAAGTTGAACTGGGATAGCAACAAGGCAAGAGCCAATGAGCTCAACAACGATGTCGGCCCTCCCAAATGGCGCCCCCTGCCGAAACTGTGGGTCTCAATTGCTGCTCAAGACGTCCAACGGACGGAGGCAGGATCGTGTCTAAATCGTCTAATTTACATTGAAGGAGGACATCGACAAGGTACACAGGCAGGCGTGGAGGGGTGGCCCCTCAGATCAGACAGAAGGGTACGGCGGAACCAGAGGCCCCAAAGGGATTGCGATCCAAAAGACCTTGCACTGTTGCGCGGGGGAAGGACATGGCGGCCTTGCAGCCAGGGAGACAGGCAGGGCAGGGCAGAGCACAAGAAATGGGGCTTGGCGTGTGAGGGTGCCGAATGCACAGAAAATGAAATGGTGAAACGTTGAGCCGGGGGGTGTGGTGGAACAGCAAATTGCAGTATGTTCTGTGCCTGGGTTGGCCAAGGGTGGCAGCCTGGGTGGCAAAAAAGGCACCAGCACTGGAGCCTTGCAAGAGCAAGAGCAGCAGCAAGCAGCACCACACAGGGGCATAGGCCGGCTGCTGGCAGGGGCAGCGCTGGAGGGGAGGGTGGCGGGGAGCGCCTCAGGGCGGGGGCACACGGCGGGGGGCCTTGATGGCAGGAGGAGTGGGCAGAGAGGTGGGCTGCGGGAGCCGCCCCCTGTTGACGACCGCCAGTCTGGCGGGCTGGGGAGCCGCCCAGGCCGGGAGGGAAAAGCGGGGTGCCAGGGACACCCCAGCAACGCGCCAGCGAGGCGCCAGCGAGACACTCGAGCGAGGCGCCAGCGAGGCGCCAGCCAGGCGCCACCTGGGGAGGTGGTGAGCTGCCTGGGCCGTCCGCCGTGCTGCTGCGGGCGGCGTCATCCCTCATTCATACTTGATGGGGCCCTTGAGGCTGCCGCTGGCAAACTGGCGCACAATGGGCTCGTCTGCGAGGGCGGGCGGGGGGGGCAGGGGTGCGAGCCAACCGGGTGTGGGAAGCGATCCGGGTGCACTACATTCAATGCCACACAGCAGGCCCAGGTGCTGTCCAACCACACGCACCCAAAGCGCACACAAGCTGAAGGCTGCAACCACACGCCACAAGGCTGCAAGCTCCTACCCACACACCACAAGCAGCAGGCTCCCATCCACACAGGCTCCTACCCACACACCACAAGGCAGCAGGCTGCCAACCACACCACAAGGCTGCAGGCTGCCAACCACACCACAAGGCTGCAGGCTGCCAACCACACAGCACAAAGCAGCAGGCTCCCAACCACACAGGCTCGCAACCACACACCACACGGCAGGCTCCCAACCACACAGGCTCCCAACCACACAGCACAAGCTGACGCCTGGCCCACCTGTTGTGTCAAACTCTTCCACAGTGCCCTCCCACACCACGCGGCCTTCGTGCAGGAAAATGATGCGGTCAACTGCAGGCGGGGTGGGCAGGCAGGCGGGGTGGGCAGGCTGGCGGGGTGGGCAGGCAGGCGGGGTGGGCAGGCAGGCGGGCCTCCCATGTTGGTGACAGCCAAGCCGTCCAAAACTTGGTGCGGTGCACGAGGCACAGCAGGCGGGCAGGCGGGCATGAGTGCCAACCTGGGGGGGTGCACTTTGACACTGCAGGGCTAGCGGCGACGGCAGCGGGGACAGGCAGGGCAGCGTGGCAGGGCAGCGTGGCAGGGACGCCAGCACGCACAGCACGACACAGTGCTGGTTGCAGCGGCAGCGGCAGCGACACCCCGCCATTGCGTTTGCTGCCTACTCTGGCCACACTCCTAAGCCGCCCACCCGCCCCCAGGCTGACCACCCACCAGCACCCTCTCCTCTGAAACGCCCGCACCAGGGGCACAGAACAGACACCCTCAGGCCGCGCACCCCCCAATGCCCCCACCTGCGCGCCGGATGGTGCTGTGCTGGTGCGTGACCACAATGTACGAAGTGATGCCACCTGGCATGCACTCCTTGTGCTCCTCCTCATGCTGCTGCTGCTGCCCTCCTGCTGCAGCACCGGCGCCGTTGCCGTTGTTGTGCGAACCGTGCCCGCTCTGCTTCTTGTGCGAGCTCTGCTTGTGGCCGGACTGGTGCTGTGCGTGCTTTGCATGCTGAGGGCTCCCCTCGGGGTGCTCGTGATGGTGCCCCTCCCCGTGCTTCTCATGGAGGTCCCTAATCAAGTCTTCCACCACAGTGGAGGCCACAGGGTCCAGCCCCGCCGTGGGCTCGTCATACATGATGACCTGGCACAGCGTGGCACAGCATGGGGGCCAGGTCAGCAACAGCGCAGCACGGGACAGCATAAGGGGCGGGTGAGCACAGCATGGGAGGCAGGTTGGCAGGGTGGCAGAGCACAGAGCAGCATGGGGGCAGGTTGGCAAGGCGCGGCGCAGCCCGCAGTGTGCTCGTGGCACACGACGACCTGGCACAGGGCAGCAGAGTGTGAACAGGGCACAGCACAGCTCAGCACAGCACGGCACAGCACAGCACAGCAGGGTACAGGTGTGCGCATCCAAACCCTTCTCCCATTGTTGCACACCAGCAGCGCCCCCACGCTCCTGCCCACTCACACTGCCACGCTTCAAGCTGCACCCACACAAGCACCCACACAAGCACCCACACAAGCACCCACACGCCTCCAGCATCCCCCCAAGCAAAGCCCCCAACCACCAGCATGCTACATGAAACCGTGCTTGGGACGCGCAAGCGCCACCCAATCCTCGTGCCGCCCACTGCGCCCTGGCCCACAAACCCTTGCCCCCCAAGAGCCCTCCTTGAGTTCCAGCGCCTGGCGTGGCCCCGTAGGACCAAATACTAGTCCGTAGGGGGACGTCACGGGCGAAGAGCCCGACGCTTCACCTTTACCTTGAAGGGACAACAGGACAAAAGCCTGCATCACTTCGGCCCCCACACAGAGCCCATGGTCACACACCCCCAAACCTCGACATGTGCATGCATCGTGTTGCACACCTGCTCCACGAAATCGACAAAAGCCTGCCTCACTTACGCCTCCACACAGAGCCCACGGTCACACACCATAACCTTGACGTGTGGCAGGCAGGCAGGCAGGCAGGTGCATGCATCGTCCTACACGCCTGCTTGCAGGCAGGCAGGCAGGCAGGTGCATGCATCGTCCTACACACCTGCTCCACGAAATCGTGCTTCTCGTCGCGCACAATGGCGCGCGCCAGCGCTGTCCGCTTCTTCATGCCGCCGCTGAGCTCCGAGGGGTACAGGGCCTCCACGCCGCTCAGCCCCACCTTGCCCAGGGACTCGGACACCAGCTCCTGCACCAGTGGAATGGGAATGCAGTGCGACTGTTTGCAATGCTTTGAAGGTGTTTGAGAACTTAAAAGTCGGCCCCACCTTGCCCAGGCACGCGGGCACCAGCTCCTGCACCAGTGCAATGGGAATGCAGTGCGACTGTTGGCAATGCTTTGATGAGGGTCTTTGAAGGTTACAAGTCGGCCCCACCTTGCCCAGGGACTCGGACACCAGGTCTTGGAACAGAGCAAGAGAGAGTTGGATCAGTTGGAACAGGAATGAACTGCGACGGTTGAGCGCTTTGAACCATCAAGGGGCAGCCCCAGCGTGTACATTGTGCATATGCTGTGCATACACGCAGGGGTGGGCGCCCGCTGGCCCGTCCCCTCACATGTTCCCCATCCCAGCATCACTTCCAGCTAGGCACCCGCAAGCTGTGTGCGCCAGGTTATATACACACTCTTCAATGCCACACATCTTTCACAGGACACCCGGCAATGCCTACCCAACCCCTTGCCGCTGGCAGCTTGGTGGGGTTTGCGTGTTCGTGCAGCAGCAGCACGCCCGCTCCTGCCCCACTCCCCCGCCAGGACGGACAGCCGGGCCTACCTGGATCTTTGCAAGCGGCAGCTTGGTGTGCTCGTGCAGCAGGAAGCCCACGTTCTCCCCAACAGTCAGCGAGTCAAACAGCGCGCCGCTCTGCAGGGCGGTGGGAGAGATAGTCGGGTGGGGACACAGGTCAGCGAGCCAAATCGCAGGAAGGCGGAGAGTGCCGGGCAAACAGGGCAGCAAGTCGAACTGCAGGAAGGCAGAGGCAGTCGGGTAGGCAAAAAGGTCGGCAAGTCAAGTCGCAGGAAGGCAAGAGGCAATCAGGTGGGCAACAGGTCAGCGAGGTCAAACAGCGCACCGCTCTGCATCGTGGGCAGATGCAGCTAGGTGGGCAAGATGTCAGCAAGTCGAAGCGCAGGCAGGCAGAGGCAGTCGGGTAGGCCAACAGGTCGGCAAGTCAAATCGCAAGGGCAGAGACAGATAGGTCAGCAATACAAACACTGGCGCCACTGTGCAGTTGCAGGCAGGCGAGACACAGACAGTTGGGTGGGCAAACAGGCGGCGATGGACAACAGCGCGCACCACTTGCAGGTGCACGCAGGCGGGGCAGGAGAGCGGGGAGAGGGAGGAGCGGGTGGGTGGGTGGGCAAGCCATGCGGGCGTGAGGACAGACTGCACGGCGCACACCTGCCTGCATCACCTGCGCCGGCGCTCACCACTCCCTTCCGCATCATATCCCCGTGCACCCATCTCCCGTGGCAGCCTTCAATGCGCACCACGTTCTGGCCACATCTTTTGTACAAGCCCGCCCTCACATGGCAGGGTCAAAAGCCTTCCCACACACGGTTTCAGTACAGCCCCACCCCCCGTCCCACTACCGAATCACAGCCCACCCTCACCCTACTCTCCCAAAACAGCCCACCCTCACCCTACTCTCCCACAACAGCCCACCCTCACCCTCAGCCCCACAACAGCACACCCTCACCCTACCATCCCACAACAGCGCACCCTCACCCTACCATCCCACAACAGCGCACCCTCAC
>JTEE01000025.1:1372905-1384030 GCA_002896455.3 Chlorella sp. ArM0029B | reverse complement strand
CACCCTACCATCCCACAACAGCGCACCCTCACCCTACCATCCCACAACAGCGCACCCTCACCCTACCATCCCACAACAGCGCACCCTCACCCTCACGCCCACCTGGAATACGAGCCCCACTTTGAGCTTGTCCGACGTGTCGTCATCGCTGATCAGCCCCTTACGCGCCTCGCCCTTGATCAGCACCTCGCCCTGCACACACGCACAGCACGGCACAGCAGGGAGGGTTGTGGGGCGGTGAGCAGCAGGGCGTTGGATTGGGAAGCAAGTGACACTGTGTGGGCAGTGTGGGCCTGCCTCGTGATCAGCAAGACATGTGAAGAAAGCACAGCTGGAGCAGCTGCGCCCCCTGCTTCTCGTGGGCGTGGTTGCTGCTGCTGCTGCAGCTGTTGCTTGCACCCAGGCGGTCGCCATCCTGGCACTTTTTCCAACCTCTCAGCCGCAGCACGGCTCGTCCCATCCTCGCGCCCTGCCTGCATTGGGCAGCCCTCCTGCTCTCCCTTGCACCCAGGCGGACCTCCCCCCCACCCCTGCCTCCCACAGCCCCGCCTCCCCTTCACCCCTGCCTCCCCCAGCCGCGCCTCCCCTCCACCTGCCGCAGCCCCGCCTCCCGTCTAGCCCTGCCTGCCCTGCCCCGGCCTCCCCTCCAACCCTGCCTGCCAGGCAGCAAGACGCCCGCAGGCAGGCAGCAAGCAGCCCCCAAGAGGCAAGCAAGCCCCCGCCGGCTCCTGTGCCAGGCAGCAGGCAGCAGCCCCCGCACCCGGTCGGGCTCCAGCAGCCCTGCCGCCAGGCGCAGCGTGGTCGACTTGCCGGTGCCGCTGCTGCCGATGATGCCTACAGCCTCCCCTCGCCGGATCTTGAATGTGGCCCCCCGCAGGATCTGCTTGCTGCAGGCGGTCAGGCGGCCAGGCGGCGGGGCGGGGCACAGAAGCGGGCACGGTGAGCAAGCGTGGGATGGCAGTTGAAGGTCGGGCACAGCGGGCAGATGGGGTGTTAGGGTGAGCAGGCGGGAGGGATGAGCAGATGGGGTGATGAGGCGTTGCAGGCAGGCGGGCACGGCGGAAATGAGGTGGGTGCTGCGCACATGTGTGATGGCAACCAGACAGGCTAGGCAGGAGGCAGGTGGGTGCAGGTCATACAAGCTTAATCAGCAGGCCGGCACCACGCACTGTGCACAGGCAGGCCGGACCCTTCCCCCTCTCCACCCCCCGGAGCCTGCTCACGTGCCAAACGACTTCCACACGTCGATGAACTCAATCAGCACATCCGCCTGTGGCGGTGCTGCGCTGCTGCTGGCCGCCGCCGCCGGCTGCTGCGCGCCTGCTGCTGGGTCACCGCTCAGCTGCGCAGCGGCTTCAGCCTGCTGCAGCGGCGACGACGCGCTGCACTGCAGCCGCAAGCGCCGCGCCTGCCCAGTGCTGCCGCTGCTGAGTACCGTCGACGCAAGGCATGGCCAGTGCTTCCAGCGCTGCTGCTGCAGCTTGTGCTGCTGCAAGGCAGGCCGCCGTGTGGGCGCCGTTGCCGGCCCGCAGCAGCTGCTGCCGCTGCTGCAGTGGCTGGCTTCCGCCGCCCGCTGCAGCGTCGCTAACCGCATGCTAGTGATGTGGCGGTGTGCAAGAGGTAGGAGGCCCGCTAGGAGCTGTTCCCGCTACTGGCGGTGTCGCAGCCGAGCTGAAGCTCCGACGGGGCCTGCCGGCAACGCCGCTCTGGGAGAACAGCAGCTCAGATGGTGGTGCGAGGTCCTGGCGGGTGCACGGAGCTGCGGCGGGAGCGGGAGCAGAGTCCGGGACTTTGAAGCTGGAGCCAACTGATCAAGAGTACGACTGTGGTGCGGCAGCCAGAAGTAGGGGGGCGAAGGGACGATCATTAACACAACCTGGCCTGGCACGTGGCAGTTTTGCGCTTGGCCACAAAACGGCTGCATGCATGTGCTTGTGTGTCCGTCGTTACGTGGGACAGCTACTAAAATCACATTAGTGGCAGCAGGAGGGCGGGCGCGCAAGTTTCGACATGCAGAGCCGAGTGCTGCTCCTTTCAGAGGCTGTGGCACGGCACGCCGCCCTAGTGGGACCCCGCAGCGGCAGGCGTGTAGCGCTTGTGGCAGCAGCGACTGGCGGCGGCAGCAGGACCTACCGCAGCGGCGGCGGCGGGAGCGGCGGCGGCGGCGGCGGCGGGAGCAACAGGGCCCCGTCACGGCAGCTGCAGGCCATGGGCCCTCGCACTGACCCAAGCCCTGGCGGTGAGCCTGGGAGCAGCGGCGGCGATGGCANCAGCAGCCACAGCAGCCGCAGCAGCAGCAACGACAGCGGCGCCCTGCGGCGCCGGCGCCTGGGCAGCAGCGGCGTGTCGCCGGCGGCGGTGGTGGTGGCAGCAAGTTCAGCAACAACGGCAGCAGCAGCAGCAGCAGCAGCAGCAGCAGCAACATTGGCACTGCAACGCTTGCGCCGGCCAGAGCTGCCCTAACGGCAGCAGTGGCGGCTGAGGTGGCAGCTTTTGGCGGCTTCCCTTCAGAGGCGGCAGGCAGCGCCCCGGCTGATGAGGCGCTAGCACCCACGATGCCGCCACGGCGGGAGGGCGTAACTGACGGGAGCTGGGACCAGAACGATGAGCTGGCGGTGCAGGAGTCTCTGGAAGATGCGGAGAAGCTGGAGAGGCAGTACTCCAAGTCTGTCGTCGGTAAGCCGCGGAAGCACCCGGGGCAGGGCGGCAGTTTTGCTTTGACCTTACATGTGGCTAGAGGGTGCAGCTGGGAAGGCAGCCCGCTTTCGGATGAGTGGGAGGCAGGTTGAGTGGTCAATCAAGGCGGGCGGGAGACCAGGAAAGAGCGGGCAGGTGAGCAGGTAGGGCAGCGTGGAGGGCAGCCTGGAGGGCGGCGGGGATAGCAGTCAGGTAGGGCAGCGGGGGAGGCAGTTTGGAGGGCAGCGGGGATCAGCAGTCAGGAATTCAGAGGGCAGACTAGGCACCCGCACGGGGGCCCTAGTCTCCCTGCCCCTTGCTTTGAGACGGCCAGGTGGTTCTGGGCTGCACAAATAACAGCATAACTGGCCGAGCGCCATGCTGTCTTCTCAACTTCCTCTTGTTTCCTGCTGCAGGCAGCGACGCGTTCCTTGGGCTATTACAATGGACAGGCTGCCCCGCCGCCATCCCCACTTCTTTTTTTCTAGCTTCATGTTGCAGGCAGCGAGGTGGTCCCTTGGGCTGCGCAAAAAGCACCTGGCCTCCCTCCTCACTTCTCCTCCTTTTGCTCACGTCTCTTCACTTTTGTTGCAGGCAGCGAGGTGGGCCATGGGCTGCGCAAAAGGCACCGCTGCGCAAAAGGCACCTGGCCGCCCTCCTCACTTCTCTCCCTGTTGTTCTCGTCTCTTCACCCCTGTTGCAGGCAGCGAGGTGATTCTGGGCCGCACCCAGGAGGAGCTGGTGGGCCTGCTGGCCTCGCTGGAGCAGCCCGCATATCGTGCAAAGCAGCTGCGGGATGGGGTGATGCAGGTGGGTGCTGCCCGCCTGCCTGCCCGCCCGCCTACCCGCCTGCCTGCCTACCTGCCTGCCTGCCCGCCTGCCTGCCTGCCCGCCTGCCTGCCTGCAAGCATAAAAGGAAGGGCCCTCGAGGTACAGTTATCGGCCAGTTCTCCTCGAGTGAGGTGGTGTCAAGGGACACCGGTTGCAGTTTTGGAGCGGTGGGTGGCGGGGAGAGCAAGACTGCAAGCATGGCAGCCTGTGGGTGCTTGCCTGCTCATGTGCCAGAGATGCGGCGCGGCAGCAAGCCTGGCAGCTGCGCAGCATGGCACAGCATGCCTGTCAGCCCGCGTTTCGGCTCTCATGCCCTGCCCCCATACCGTGCCGGCTTCCGGTCGGTCCGCCTCGCGGCTCAGCAAACAAGGCTGCCTGCTGCCTCCCATTCTATATGGCCGGCCCGGCCCATTCGAAACCCTCTCTCAAACTGTTGCATCCATTAGACTGCCTTACTGATGTTGGGTTGTTGCATCTCGTCCCCCCTGCCCGCCTGGCGCAGGGCGCGCGCAGCGTGCACGACATCACCACGCTCTCCAAGGACCTGCGCACTAAGCTGGCAGACAAGGTGCGCAGCACAGCACAGCACAGCACAGCACAGCACAGCAGAGCATAGCGCAGCATAGCACAGCGGAGTGCAGTGTGGCACAGCACAGCACTGCACAGCACAGCACAGCAGCACCGCCTTACCAGACCCTGTGTTTCTGAGCATGCGCTCGCGCCTGCTGGCTGAAGGGACTGACATGGGCGGCGGGCGCGGCCAGCCTGGCTGGGTGCCTCGGAACCTGCACTCATGCCCCCTTGCTGCCCTTCGCATCACCATCACCCGGCCGCTTGCTTCGCTCTTTCCTGCACTCTAAGTGCCGATGTCAGTGTTTGTTTCAATCTGCTCGCCCCCGCCTGCCTGCCCCGCGTGCAGGGCGTGCGCACGGGCCGGTCGGTGCTGCACCACAGCGTGTCGGCAGCAGACGGCACCCGCAAGTTCCTGCTGCAGCTGGCAGACGGGCGGGTGGTGGAGACGGTGAGTGACTGGACTCACGTGTTGCTCGATTGATTGGTTGCATAATGGAATGATGCATGCAACAAGACGATTGCTGGTTGGTTGCTCAATGGATTGATGCATGCAACAAGACGAAACTCAGCTCGGGGGCATTGGGGAGGGTGGACGGTGCTGGCACCCAGGTGTTCTTGTTCAAAGTGGGAGTCAGTGGTGGGCAGGGGAGGGTGAGGGTGAGGGTGCCAATGACGCCACAGGGCATGTGGTTTTGGAGGGAGGACAGCAAGAAGGGCGGGGAAGCCCTCATGCACAGCAGGCAGGCCCGGAGGCTGCTCCCACCCCACATATTTTGGGACGCCCCACCATTGGATAGCCGCGAACCCTATTGATGTGTATCTTTCAGTGTACAGTGTAAAAGGATTCATATTGTAATTGTGGCCTTGAGTGAACGACTTCTTCATCTTGTGCTTGCCCTTCTGCAGGTGGGTATCCCAGCTGATGACGCCGACCGTAAGCGCCTCACCGTCTGCGTCAGCTCCCAGGTGCGCCCCTCTCTTCTTGCTGCTCAACTGCGCACAACGCTGGGTTGGGTTGAGTGAGTGCGTGCTAAAAAAAAACAAAAAAACATGAATTTCCACAAATTGTCTTTTATTAGTGAATTTTAAACAAAATTTGTTCTCTGTGTAGCTGCGTATGTGGCTCCATGTGCCAGCACGATGTCAAGTGTCGTTTGCGGCTGTTGGGCACCTGTCCATATCCCTGCAGTACTGGCTGGGTCAGGCCAGCCAGCTCACATGTCCCTCTGCTCCCACACGCCCAGTTGTGACAGCTGCCTGGCAGACACCGTGCCCCAAAGCACCTGGCCTAGCCAGCGTCCTGCCCCTGTGCCATGCCGTGGGCGTTTGCGCCGTTGCCCGCGCTGCCCTCAGTGCCACCCGCCCTGCCCCTCGGTTCACGCACGCCCCGCCCCTCTCGCGCCTTCCCCCCCGCATGCCCTGGCCCTCTCACTCCCACTCCACTCCCATCCTGCCCGTCGCCCCCTCCCCTACTTCCATTCGCCTGCCCGCACATTCGCTTTTCGATCGCTGCCTCCCTCTGCCTCTTCCGCCTCCCCAGGCTGGGTGGCCTTCATGCGGTCAACCCCTCTCCAACTCCCTCCTCAACCGCCTCCCGTCTCCTCCCTCTCTCCCTCCCCTCCCTCCTCCCACCCACCTCTGACACCCCTCCCTCCCTCCCAATGTGCACAACTGAACATCACTGCAGGTTGGCTGCCCCATGCGCTGCACCTTCTGCGCCACCGGCAAGGGCGGCTTTGCGCGCAACCTGCTGCCCCACGAAATCGTGGACCAAGTGCTGACGGTGCAAGAAGAGTTTGGGCAGGTAAGCCTCTCTCGTTTTACTCCCATCTTTAAAAGACACATACATGTTGCCTCCCATATTGCCTCCCATGTCGCCTCCCATATCTTAGATTTACATAAGCTTGCACAGCATTGCGGCTGTGTGTGTGTGCTGCAGTTTCCGTGGATCCGCCTCTCTTGCCTTGTCTCGAGTGACAGGCCTGCCGCCGTGGCAGGGCGGGCCCGTGCCTCCCAACTGCCCCTCTCTCTCTGGTTGGGCCCTCCCTGTGTCCTGGCCCTTGCAACAACTTCCCTCCCTTGTGTCTGTGGCCGGCTCACAGAAGCAGCACGGCAGCAGCGTGGTGCTCGCGGGCAGGGCGAGGCTTGTCACTTTCTCAATTAATTCACCTACAATCCGACCCTGAACCATCCATCCTGTTCCTGTCTTTATTTGGTTGCAGCGCGTCTGCAGCGTGGTGTTCATGGGCTGGCCGACCAGTCGCTTTATGACCAGTCAACCAAAAATCCGACCCTGAATCGTCCATCCCCGTTCCTTTCTTTCCTTGGCTGCAGCGCGTGAGCAACGTTGTGTTCATGGGCATGGGTGAGCCGCTGCTCAACCTGCCCTCGGTCATGCGAGCCCACGACATCCTCAACAAGGAGATTGGCATCGGTGAGTGCCACAAGTCGATGGGAAGGGAGTGGGAGGGGAAGGGGCACAGCATCCTCAATAGGGGCATTGGCATTGGTGAGGGCCGCAAGTCAATGGGAAGGGAGGGGGGAGGGGCACAGCATCCTCAACAAGGACATTGGCATCGGTGAGGTGTGTGTGAAAAGGGGAGCGTTTTGGGAGGCTCGAAAAGCGGGGTGGGAGGGGAGGGGGCACAGCATCCTCGACAAAGAGATGGGCATCGGTAAGCGCCTTGTGGGCGTGGCATGCCAGATCGTTCTCTCTGTGCGCCCCTCTCTCTCACCGCCTTCAACTTTGCTTGACGTCTGCTTTGTCACGTGTGGCGGGGTGCGCGCCACATCACCATCCCACCATTTCGACCCTTCTGTGCGTCCCTCTTCCTCCCTGGCCTCCTGCTCAAACTGTGTCTATAACCGCCGGCTCATGTGCGATGCAGGTGCGCGCCACCTCACCATCTCCACGGTCGGAGTGCCCAACGCGATCCGCCGCATGGGCCGCCTGCAGCTGCAGTCCACGCTGGCGGTGTCAATCCACGCACCCAACCAGGTGGGTGGTTTCCAGTCTAACCTTTACAGCTTCACGCGCAGACCTTCAATTCTGCGCACTTGAAAATGCCCGCACTTGTGTGGATGGTGGGGTGGTGGGGGCTTAGGGTTTCCTTCTTTCATGCCGCCCGCATGCCTGCCTGCCTGCCTGAGGTTTGATCAAATCATTGAGCAGCACAGGTGTGTGCTAAAGTGACCTGTAACCCAGACTTGAACCCCAGAGATGGTGGGTTGGTGGGGAGGGTGGGGCAGGCGGCCCACCCTGCCTGTGACTCCCGCCCTGCCGCCCCAGCCAGGTGGGGGCTGCTTCACCCCCTGTCGGGGCCTGGGTGGATGCGGGGGTGCGAGGTAGGGTGGGGGGCCTGAGCATGGGTGGATGGGAGGGGGGGGGCGTGACGGATGGGGGGTGTGGTGCAGTGTGGGGAGCTTGACCTTGGGTGGGTGTTGATTTCTAGAGATTTCAGTTTTTGTTTATACAACCTAGCTTTTATGCAGTATTGGTTATTGGGGTAAAGGAGGGAGAGCGTGTGGCGGACAGGTGCATCCCTGCCGTCCGGCCGGCCTGTGGGTAGGTCCTTGGGGGGAAGTGGAGTGGTGACGGGAAGCACTTGGCCCAATCATGTTCTGCCTCCACTGCCCCCGTCTGCCCGCATCCGGCGCAAGCGCTGGCTGCGCCCACTGTGCCCTTCCCCTCCCTTCACCCACCCGCCCTGTCCCCGCCTCCTGCTGCCCATACCTAGATGCCCGCCCCCCGCCTCCGCCTCCACCTCCCAACTGACGTGCATCTCCCCTCCCTCCCTCCCTTCCTCCCTGCCTGCCTTCCTCCCCTCCTTCCTTTCACTGTCACCGTGCGCACTCTCGACAGACCCCTCCCTGCACACACCCACCGCCCTGCACCCGCTTCCCTGCGCTCACCCACCGCTGCTGCAGGCGCTGCGTGAGACGATTGTGCCCAGCGCCAAGGCCTACCCGCTGTCAGCCATCATGGAAGACTGCCAGGAGTACTTCAGGTGGGTGGGGCCAACAAACTGGGCCTGGAAAACCAGGTGGTGTGACTGAAATGGGTGAAACAAAGGGGATCCCGCTGTGGGTGTGCATACTGTACTGCCAGGAGTACTTCAGGTGGGTCTGGGCATCACAACACCAACCGGCAAATTTTCACGAAGTTTAAAACTTGCAGTGGCCTTTTTTGAGCGTGTTACTTGCACCTTGTTGCCACTGACTGACTGGTGGTGGGCCGTGACTCTTGGGCCCTCTGGGTGGGCTTTCTTTAGCCCCTCGCTGCATTCGTGACGCCCCAGTGGCTGTAGCTCACGATCAAGAACCAGGTGGTGTGACTGAAATGGGTGAAACAAAGGGGAGCCCGCTGCGGGTGTGCATACTGCACTGCCAGGAGTACTTCAAGTGGGGCCCAACGAAACACTGAAACACTTGAATTGAACGAGGGATGCCAGGGAGGGTGAGAGGCGCCCCGATGCCAGCCTGCCAGCCTGCATGGCAGCCGGCAATGCGTGGCACCACAAGAGCACCTGTGGGTGTCCGTTCTGCGATCGAAATCCCGTTCACATGCCCGCCGGCGCAGCCTGGCGGCGCCGGGCTTGTGGGGCTGACGTGGTGTGAGTGCCCCACAAACCACGTGATGGAGTCTTTGGTGAATGATTGAGTGGCATCTTGCCTCGTACCTCAGCCTGCCTGCAAACTGAACGAGCTGCCCCTCCGTTTGGCCTGCACTGCTTTGTGTCCGCAGGCTCAGCGGGCGGCGCGTGACTTTCGAGTACACCCTGTTGGCGGGGGTGAACGATGACGTGGCGCATGCCCGCGAGCTGGCGGCCCTGCTGCGCCGCCACGACCTGCGCAGCCACGTGAACGTCATCCCCTGGAACCCCGTGGACGAATCAGGTGTGCTTGCACGCTACGAGTGCCTGTTTTCTCGGTCCCCAACTGTCCGCAAAGGCATCAACACACTCGCCAACGGCAGCGCGAGCGGCCTCTGCTCCGCCCGCCCAGCCCAGCCATGCCACGCCCACTGCTTGCCACGCCCTCACCCTACACCCCTGCCCGCCCTCATTTTCGAACGCTTCATCGACGCCGTGGGAGCACGGTCCCCTGGAACCGGTTGGACGACTGTTGTGCGTGTGTGCCGCCGCCCTCTCACCTAGTATAGTCTAGTCTTTACAGCTGCCCTCTCACCTCCACCTCACCTCCACCCCACCTCCCTCCTTTGCCCCGCACCCCGCCCCTCCCTGCAGAGTTCCAGCGCCCCTCCCGCCGCTCCGTGCAGCAGTTTGTGTCTGCTCTGGACGCAGCAGGCATCCCCGTGAGCCTGCGCAACACGCGTGGCCTGGAGGCGGCCGCCGCCTGCGGACAGCTGCGCAATCAGTTCCAGAAGGAGCCGCTGCCAGAGTTTGCAATGCCCGCCTGATCGGCTGAGCTGGCAGGCGGCTCCTCGCCTGCCTGACTGCCTGAACGAACGACGGCGGGCTGCACACGTCTTAGGGCTCGGACTGCCTGACCAACGTCAGATGCCAGTCGGGAGGCCTCCCTAGGGTGCGATGCTCCCTAGGGTGCGATGCACGTTGGGTACCGGTACCAGAAGGAGCCTCACAGAACTGCAACAGCATCTGCTTGCCGCCTGCCTGCCTGAGCCGGGGCCGGCAGCGTGTCCTTAGTGGGCGACTGCGCTCAAGGCTGTTTCCAGCCTTGGGAACCCAATTTCCCGGGTTGCTTGCTCGAACTCGACCAGCACAAGCGTGTTTTACAGTTGTGCGTGCAGCCTGCTGTGCAGCAATGCCTTGTGTTTTGCTCAAAGTCTGGATTACTAAGTCCGGTAGACTGAATTTCTTCTAGTGTAACCACTTTTCTGATAATTGAACGATGACAAGGAAAAGCCAGTCGATCATTGTTTCCCTGGGTTAGAGTCATGCCGCTCGTGCCTGATGACGTCAAGAAGAAACCACGGCGACTGCTGCGCAGGGCGAGGCAGGCGTGAAATGCACCACATCCGTGCCTGGAGCAGCACGCCTCGAAGCTGGAGGCCTGTCCGGGAGAGGGCGCCCGGCAAAGCGATCTCTGTGGCTACAAGCCAAAAGTAGTACTGGGCCACTGGTCACTGACTGAGTGTGGGTTACACGTCATGTCACCGGTCAGCAAGAACGCCCTCATTATCGGCAGTTTTTTCTTTTTTTCTTCGGGGACTTACAGTCTGCTTTCCGCACTTAAAGTGCGACACAGACTCCTGAGCTAAATATTGTCAATGCAAGGGGGAAGCACATCACAAGTGCTGGGGGAAGCACATCACAAGTGCTGGGGGAAGCACATCAAATGTGCTGGGCGCAATGCAAGTTAGGGGATGCTCGGCTCGGTTGAGGGGGACGCAGAGCAGGTGCATAGATGCCGAGTTGACTGACTGATTGACTGACTGATGGTCTGGTGCCTGCCCGTCTCCCAACTGAGCATGCCTTGGGTAAGCATGCTCTCATCCCGTCCTGCGATGCTTTGCGCTCGCATCTCAGTGTTTCGCTCATTCATTCATTCTGTGCTTGAATGATTCATTGAGCAGCACAGGCTTGTGCTGAACATGACGTGTAACCCCCTCTCAGTCAGTCAGACTGATGGTGGTGGTCACCGTCCCCTCGACCCGCCACCGTCACCGTTACACGTCATTTCCAGCACAAACCTGTGCTGCGGTGAATCGTTCAAAATCGTTGCCGAGTTGGCGCTCAGGTAATCCCTGACCGACTGACTGATGGCGGGTTACACGTCATTTCCAGCACAAACCTGTGATCCCAATGGGCCACTAAGGCTCGCTTCACTTGCCCACCGACCGCGTCGTGTCCAACCAAACCTGTGCTGCTCAAAGGGTTACACGCTGGCGGCGGCTGACTGACTGAGACTGAGAGGGGGTTACACGTCATGTTCAGCACAAGCCTGTGCTGCTCAATGAATCATTCAAGCACAGAATGAATGAATGAACGAAACACTGAGATGCGAGCGCAAAGCATCGCAGGACGGGATGAGAGCATGCTTACCCAAGGCATGCTCAGTTGGG
>JTEE01000025.1:1337804-1364513 GCA_002896455.3 Chlorella sp. ArM0029B | reverse complement strand
TATGGGGGCCATGAGGGAGGGTGGGCGGGGGCGCGGCAGCTTTGTCCCACCCCTCTTCTACCCCCCTGCCGTGCCGCAACCCTGCTTTGCCTCTGCTGTTGCCAGGCACTGTCGCGCATCGCACGCAGGGATGGGCACAGCTGCATCCCTTACTTCTCTTCATATTGGTCATTACGATATTGAAGTTAAGAATACACAACACAGGCATGGGCACAGCTGCATCCCAGGGGCCCCATTGCTGAAATCCCACACCTTGCTCACAACCTGCTGTGCCCTGCCTGCTGTGCCCTGCTGTGCTGTGCAGCTACTACATCTTCTCCCGCGGCGCCTGCCAGGTGTACAGCAACATTGCCAAGTTCCGCACCGACCTCACAGCCTTCCCCCCCACCTACTTTGTGTGTGTGCCCCTGGTGTTGGACACCCTGCACGGCAAGGTGTGTGGGGCACAGCATGCAGGGCACAGCATGCAGGGCACAGCATCTGGTGAAGTGCGCTTTGTATGCTCGGCGTGAGATCCTTCCGCATCAGATTGGGGTCTGTGTTGTGACTTCTAGAGTGCCTGTTCGGGGGGGGCGGGCGGCACGGCGAGGTCGGGGCATGTTCGTTGGTGTCTCTCGATTGGGGTGGACAGACCGGGACGCTGAAAGAGAGGTGGGGCCCTGCCCCTCTTTCAGCATCCCGGTGTGTCAAAACCAATCTAGAGACACCAACAAACATGCCCCGACCTCGCCGTGCCGCATCAGATAAGGGTTTGTGTTGCGACTGCTTGCCTGTTTTTGGGGGGCGGGCGGCACGGCGAGGTCGGGGCATGTTTGTTAACCCATCCTGGTGCATTCATTCAGTCATTCAGTCATTCATTCAGTCATCCATTCAGTCATGCATCTATTCTTGCGCAGGTCCTGCAAACTCTGAAGAAGGCCAGCGCCGTGCGCCGCACCCTGGCCCTGAGCCTGCTGGCGGCTGCGGGCGCCTATGTGCGGGCGCAGCGTGTGGTGGAGGGCGTGTCTCTGCAGTATGCAGGCCAGGTGAGAGTGGTGCGGAAACGCTTGATTGCTTGTGCTGCATCATGCTCAGGCGTGCGTGCGTCCATGCATGTGTGTGTGTGTGTGACCATGTGTATAGTATACCATGTGTCGCCCACACTTTTGACCGCACGGGGGGGAACCCCTTCCACCATCAGTTCAAGCTCCATTTGCTTCAGGGCAATTAAGCCTGTTGAGGGGGGGATTGCAGGCAGCGCAACAGCATTGCAAGCAGGCCACAAAGTGGCAGCGGCGTGCGGCGGGGCACAGCAGCGGTGGCAGTCGCTTTGCATCTTTTCTGTCTGTCGCCTTGGCAACTGCCATTGCCCGGCGCCGAGGGTGGTACCAGCGCACTTTTCCCCGTTTGCACACACGAGCGCGCTCATGTCATGTCATGATGGTCGCGAGCGTGCACGCGGCGGACCTTCCGCTGCTCTCTGGCCGCCCCTCCACTAGTCTTTCTTGCATGGGGTGTCGGGCGCCCTGCCTCCGGGCGCGCGCCCGAGTCAGGAATGGTCACCGTGCTGTCAGGAATGGTCACCGTGCTCCGCTCGGGCCCCGAGCGACTTTCGCCGTGCAGCTTGCCTCAGGGAGAATGCCTACAGCGTGCCCGTCGCCGAAAATTTGTGGCACCCGTGGCGCTGCGGCGCGCGCGCTGTGGTATCAAACGGCGACGTCATGTTCTTGTCACCTGGTGTGTCATGGTGTGCCGGCGTTTCCGTGCCCGGAGCACCCAGCCCGCTGGCAGGGAGAACCCCACGTGCACGGTGGCCGACCCAGCCAACCCGCCGCGCTTCGAGCGGGCGCCGCCAGGCGCCGCCGGCGCGCCCAAAACCCTACCACGGGGAGGCCGCCCGAGGTTCCTCTGGTCCTGCCACCCCGTGGGGGAGTGCGCGCAGGTGCACTTCCCCCCCAGCAACCGGGCGAAAAGCCGCCGCCTCGTGCGCACGACGCCCGCTTTCCCCCTCCCCCCCCGTCGTCGTGCATTTTGTGTGCGTGTGTGCAGGGGGGCGCTGCGCTCGCGGGCAGAGGGCGTCCTTTCTCGGGGGGAAAACGGTCTCTTTGGTCTGTTGTTTTGCGTGGAGGAAAAAAAAATGCGCTCCGATCATCATCACCAAGTGCTAGCTGCTCCAGCCCGCCTGGCAAGCATGCCTCCCCATCTCCCCGCCCACCTGGCACGCGTGCCTCCCCATCTCCCTCCCCCTCCCGCCCCTCCCGCAGCCCCGCCCGGCGCTGGCTCTCATCCAGGCCTGGCTCACCGTCCGCCTGCTGGCACCCCTCAACTGGCTCTTCCAGCGGCTGGTGGCAGGCAAGGTGCGGACCGCCCTGGGCATCACCGGCTGCGTCATCAGCGGCGGCGGCAGCCTGAGCCCCCATTTGGACATTTTCTACGAGGTGCGGGGGGCGACATGCTGACGTTATTTTGTATGTATTCTGGGTTTTAGGGGTTAGGGGTTAGAGGTTAGGGGTTAGGGGTTAGGGGTTAGGGGTTAGAGGTTTAGGGTTTATTTTCTATCGGTGGTGTTGACTTGCAACCCAGACACAGTACCTCAATCAACTGCCCCGAACCCCACCCCATCTCCTGCTTTAATTTGCCTGATCCCTGCCTGCCCTTTTGTGGGCTGTGGGCAACCCGAAACCCTAGAACCCTAACCCCCAATCCCCAAACCTTATCCCCAAACCCTGCAGGCCGTGGGGCTGCCCGTGCTCAACGGGTGGGGCCTGAGCGAGACCTCCCCGGTCCTGGCCTGCCGGCTCAACCGGGCGGGGCAGAATGTGCGGGGCAGCGTGGGTGAGCCGCGGCTGCAGCACACACACTGTTGCTGCCCTTGGTTTCAGTGGGAATGTGCTTGTGCCATGGGAAAGGGGTCTGTGAGTGCGCGCGACCTGGGTGGGGCGGCGCGCTGTGCCAGGTGTTGTGGGGGAGCATGGCGAGTGGGCAGGCGTGCCTGCACTATCCCCCCTCGCTGCTGCCACTGTTCCTTCCATCCTGTTACACCGTGTACGCGTCAGCAGAGGCGACTGTGCCGCTTTCCAGGCTGGCATGAGCGTGCTTCCTCAACTCCCACCTCTGTGCACCAGTCCGTCTGGCTGCCAACCTGCCCCGCCATGCTTAAATCTCTGCGCGTGGCGGCCCATGCGGCATCACACAGCTGCTTCGACCAACCCTCCCTTTGTGCCAATCCCCCCGGCGAATGGTTTCTTGCAGGCCAGCCCACTCCCGGCACCCAGCTGCGGGTGGTGGATGTCGAGACCCTGCAGGTGCGCTGTGCATGCTGTGCCGCGCTGTGCTGTGTCGTGCCGTGATGTGCAAAGCAGCGCCGCGGCAGGGCTGCGGTGCACTGCTGCGCCGTGCTGTGCACGCTTTGCAGCGCAGCGCAGCGTGCTGCCGTCCATGCGTGTTCCCACGGCCTTCTCCATCCCCCTGGCTCACATCCAGCAAGCACGCCGCTCTAGGACTTTCGAATTCCAGCCATACCGTCGGTCTCTCCCCCGCCAATCATCCCTCGCCCTCCCTCTGGCCCGCCCCTTCGCTCTGCAGGATGTGCCCGACGGGCAGCAGGGCCTGCTGCTGGCAAAGGGCCCAGGCGTGACCCGTGGGTACTACAACAACTCTGAAGCCACCGCCAAGGTTGGTACTGCAGCGCATGGTACTGCACGAGATGGATCTGCATTCTGGCATCCCATTGTGCTGGCCCGCAGCTGCTACTGACACTGCTGCGGTGTGGCATGCTGCTGCAAGTTGAAAAACAAGAGCGGCAGGCCAGAAGGTGTTGCGGGGAGGATGGGCAGCCTGCGCGGTTTGATGCGCTGTGCCACGGGGCACTGTCTGGCCCGGCCTAAGCGCCAGGCTAAGCATTCCTCCTCATGCCCACCCTCCTCTCCGCCTTGCCTTGCCTCTCCCCGTTTGCTTTCCTGCCTCGCCTTTTCCTGCAGGCATTCAAGGCGGGGGAGGGCTGGTTTGACACGGGTGACCTGGGCTGGCGCGCCCCCGCTGGCGTGGCGGGCAGCAACATGGCAGGGACCATTGTGCTGACCGGTAAGTTTTCTTTGGTCGCTCAGATGGCAGTGCCATTACGTTGGTCTGGCCGCCTCCCCGACGCGTGGCGGCTCCTTTACCTGTTCCACTTTGAGTCAGGCAGGAAGGCTTACAGCTACCCGACTCTCAAGCTGGGCCGCCGTGCCCCCTACCTGGCTTGCCCTGCGCCCTCCTGCCCTCCTGCCTTGTTGCTTGCGCTGGCAGCCTCCTCTTGCGCCTGGGGCAAGCAATCGCAGCAGCGGGGCAAGAAAGCCGGTTCTTCAGCCCTGGAAGGCACACCACACCCATCACACGTGCAATGCCGCTGGGACATGACGTGGCGTATTTGTGTGTTGCAGGGCGGGCCAAGGACACGATTGTGCTCCTGAATGGCGAGAATGTGGAGCCGCAGCCCGTGGAGGACGCCCTGTGCTGCTCACCCTTCATCAAGTTTGCGGGTGGGTGCCGACTTTAACCGACATGGGTTGGAGGGGGGAGGGGGAGGGGGAGGGAGGACAGGGGCAACAGCGCGATGCTGTCTTGCCTGCACATTGGCGGTCACTTCAACTTGACCTGAATCAGCATGTCCCGGACAGCACGAAGGAGGTCCAAGCAGGGCAGCTCTGATGCTCCCCCTTTGTCAAGTTTGCGGGTTGGGTGGCGGCAAGATGGGTTGGGAGGGGAAGTCCTGGGGAGTGCAACCAAGGCGTCCCTGCTGCTGTCACGACGGGATGGGTGTTGGCAAGGCAAGGCAAGCCAGGCAGGCAGGCGGGCAGTCAGAGTTGCCCGTCGTGCGCCACGGTTCTCCCCTCCCCACCTCCTCCTAACCCTCCCCCCTCGCTCTCTCCGCCTCCCGCTGCCACCCTGTGTGCACCCTGCCTGCAGTGCTGGTGGGGCAGGACCACCGCACCCTGGGAGCCCTGGTCGTGCCCGATGCCGAGGCCCTTCAAGAGCTGGCCCAGCAAAAGGGTGAGCCATAATCATAGTTTTTGTTATTAGCTTAGTCTCGATCCTTAATTATTCAAAGATATTATTTGAGTGTTATTGTTTTTTTGATTAAAAATAAACATATTAGCACAAAGGAATTGTCCTGCCGTTCGGTGTGTGTTTGTCAACCAATCAATCAAATGCATTTCAAGTCCAGGAGGGAGCCAGCAGTGGTCTCTTGGTGTGCGCTGGTGGGGAGAAGTTGGGGCGGGGTGCACATCCACCTGCCTAACCGTCTGCACCCTGAGATTGACCCCCCCCTGTTAAAGGAAAGAGCTGACACGGTCGTTTAGAGTGCCATTCACACACTGACACAGACGGTCTTCTGCCTTACACTACATTGCCCCCTCCCCCCCCCTCCTCTCCCGCCTGCCAGCCTGGAGGCGGTGCCGCCCGCAGAGGCGCCCAAAGTGCGCCACACATCCCTGCCGGGTTTGACCGCTGAACTTCCGCCTGCCCAATCTGCTGCCGCCTGCAGGCTTGAGGCGGTTCCGCCCGCTGAGGTGCCCAAAGTGCCTACACATCTGTGCCGGGTGCTGACTGCTGCCTCGCCTTGCTCACTCTCCTACCCCCCTTCCCTCCCGCCTGCAGGCCTGGAGGCGGTGCCGCCCGCCGAGGTGGAGGCCCCTCTTCTTGAAACTTGACTTTGTCATTTAGGGTTGCCACCCACGTTGCCACACCTGTGCTATTCTCCCTTTGACTACATTACACACACACCTCTTCCCCGCCTGCAGGCCTCGAGGCGGTGCCGCCCGCCGAGGTGGAGGCTCTTGTGCGGGATCACATCAAGCGCCTGCCGCTGGGGCGGTGGGAGCACATCACCGCGATCGAGATCCTGGCGCAGCCCTTCAGGTGTGCCTTGCACTTCAGGCTAGCCCTGCTGTTCTGTTTGGGTTTTATGCTGGGCCGCTGGCAGCTTCACTTTGCCGCAATTGCGAGCGTGGCGCAGCCCTTCAGGTGCGCGCTTGCCAGCGGGCTTGCGATGCCCCCTTGCAGCTGCTGGTTCCCTTGCTGTGTTTCAGGTGGTGTGTGGTGCCCCCTTGCCGCTGCCGGTTCATGTGCTGCTTTTTGGGGGGGGGAGAGGGGCGAGGCGTGGCGGGTGGGAGCACACCTGTGGGAGCCCCACGCACTTCTCAACCCGCCCCGGCCGCCCGCGCTTCCCCTCCCTTGCAGCGTCGACGACGGCACGCTCACCCGCACAATGAAGCCACGGCGTGCAGAGATTATGAAGAAGTATGCGGCAGAGGTGGCACGGCTGGAGGCGCACCTGCGCTGAGCTGGCAAGAGTGCGCTGAGCTGGCAGTGTGCGAGTTGAGCTGGCGGTGCTTGCGCTGAGCTGGCAGTGTGCGCGCTGAGCTGGCGGACGCGCCACATGCCCCCTCCTCTTTCTTATTTTGCCGGCCAAGGCAATGGGTCGCCTACCCGCCTGCCCGGCAGGACCGCTTCAATTGCGGGGCAGAAATCCCGGCACGAACCGTTCTCAGTCAAAGGTATCACAACTCGAGCACCGGCTCCCATTCTCAATGCAAATCTTATCTTTCGCATCACCCCCACCACGTTTTTCTCACGTCGCTTATCTTTTGCATCACCCCCACCACGTTTTTCTCACGTCGCCATGCCAACGCAGCAGCGCACGACAAGCTGCTGGCAATTTTCTCGGGCGGCTGCCAAGCAGCTGCTCCGGTTTTGCCCGAGTGCACCCACACGCAATCAATAGACGCCAACTGCCCCACCCTACCCCCCAGCATGAACCCCTCTAGCCAGGCAGGCACAACCGCCTTGCCCGGGGGCCTGCGCCCCCCCCTCCCTACAAACGTCGCTAGTTTTGCCCCTTCGGAACACACCCCCTCCACAGTCCATCGCTGTGCATTTAGCTTGCTCTCTCCTTGCCCTGTAGCGCCCATTGCGCCTCTCTCCCCTGACCTGTAGCGCCCCTCGTATGCACAAACCCTAAACCCTAAGCCCATATGCATGCCCCTGTAGCGCCCCCCATATGCACTCCCCTGTAGCGTCTCCCACGCCCACCGCTGGTTGCAGCCAAGTGCACCACATTGTTGCACGCCCCCCTGCGGGCACCCCTTCCCTCTGCCCGTTTTCCCCCTTTATGCCCGTTCTGTAGCGCTTGATAGTCGTTTCCGCTCCCGTGTGCCCCATTTGATATAGCGTCCCCAAACTCTCCCCTCCCCACTTGCTCACAAAGTTGATTTCACATCATGCTGAGCTCGTTTCTTGCGACCAAACCCCCGTGGGTTGTTTCGTGAGCCCCCGCTCGCCCCCAGCACACCCACCATCTACCTTGCATGCACTTTGCCCGCGTGCGTTTTTGACGTCAGTCACATTTTTCCGCATCCCCCATCCCCTTTGCGTCGGTAGCGTAGCGGTTTGCGTCTCCATTGAAACGTGTGCAGTCTTCAAGGCACGGATGCTCAGAGGGTGCAGTCTTCAAGGCACGGATGCGCAGGGGGAGGGGCGCATGAAACGGTACCGGGGGGTGGGGAGGAGATGGAGGAGGGTGGGGGAGGGGAGGAAAGCACATGGGCCCGAAGCTTTCACAACAAGAAAAAAGATGACAAAAAAGACCCAAGGGCATGTGGGATGTACAGCGTACAGAGGGAGGGACCGGCAGCTGCACCGAGGAGAGGAAGCTGCCATGAAGCTGACGAGAGGTGGGGGGAAGGAATGCTGCGCTACCATGCCACGCCGGAGCACCGTGTGCTGCCTGTGCGGCCTGCCAATCACTTGCGGCGCTCCAATTGCAGAAAGAGACACCCCAGGAACCGGGGCATTGCCAAAAGGCGGGCGTGACGTGGCCGGGGATGCAGGCTGCCAAAGCCGCTGGCGTGTCGGTGCTGCGACCAAGAGAGCCGCACGGATTGGATGGGCGCAGCAGGGGACACACACGGAGCAATGCAGTGGGGGCAGAGTGGCAGAGCGCGGAGGTGCGAAAGTGTGGCGCACAAGCGTTGCGTGTGCACGCGGGGTTGGGCTGGCGCTTGCAGCCAAAGTCAAACACGCTCAAAAAGGGCGCTTTCAAGGGGGACCTAGGAGGGGTCGTGTGCTTGCATGCATGCATGCGCTAGCTAAAACCAACAGGGCCATGTTCCGCTGCCAAGCACAGGGACTTGCCGCTGCCTAGAACAGGGTCGTGCCACTGCCTAGCACAGGGACTTGCCACTGAGCAGGGACTTGCGACTGCCTCGTGACACGGGGTCATGCCAGGGACGCAGACTCCTGCGGCGAGTCTGGCACGTGGGGCCCGAAAATGTCTCGGCACCCCGTGAACTGCCCCGCCTCCCGCTCCTCCCAGTAGCCGCCCTTGTACCTGCAAAGGGGGGGGGAACAAGAGCTTCCAGTCAGCTTCCAGGTAGCTTCTAGCCAGCTACCAGTCGGCTCCTCACAGCTGGGTAGTGTCTCCTTCCAGGGGAAGCGCGGGTGCACCCTCCCACACACATGGCTGCTGCGCTGGCACCCTTCCTCCCAATTGCGGACGCGTGCACCCGAAAGCGCGTGGGGCGGGTGCCGAAACGGAGTGGCGTCAGTGGCAGTGCACACATGTGCGCCCACCATGCTGCGCACAGCGCAGCCTCCCTTGCAGGGCAGCACCTGGCCCCTGCCGCCTCCGCATCCCCCCACTGTCCCCTCCCCTCCCCACCTGAACACCAGCTCCTCCCCCCTCTTGTGCACCCCGCTGTGCCCGCCGTGCCCTTCTCTGAACGACGTCTGCTCCGGGTCCGCCCAGTCAAACCAGCGGGGGCGGATAGGGTCGCCCCGCTCCGCCGCCTTGCGCGCCGCACGCTGCTTGTGCTCCAGCCGCTGTTTTTCGGTGTTGGCCTGGAGGGGGGAGGAGGGAGGGGCAGGGGNCGGGGGGTTGTGCAAATGATGAGGGCGGGGGGCCATGTCGGAAGGGTGCCGCTTCTCAAATAAATAAATAAAACAGCAAGAACTGCGACCACCTGCCATAAACACACAACCCCACCTGCCCACACCCACCTGGTCATTCTACTTGATACACTGCGACCACACACCACAAACACCTGCGCCTGCCCACCTGGTCGTACTGCCCCAGCTCCAGGCAGTGCTGGTCGGGGCGCAGGCGGCAGTCGGTGGGGGCCACCCGCCCCTCCAGCCCAGGGGTCAGCTCGTTCAGCTTGATGCTGCGGCAGGGGAGGGGGGAGGGCGGGGAAGGGGGCGGGCAGCAGAGGTGAATTAGAGGGGCACGGGTGCGAGAAGCAGAGCAAACAGGCGTGGTAACGCAGAGTACAGAAAACAGATGATTTGGGGGTCAGCTCGTTCAGCTTGATGCTGCGGCAGGGGAGGGGGGAGGGGGCGGGGCAGCAGAGGAAGCAAGTTGTGAATAGAAATGCTGCATTTCAAGTCTAGGGGGGAGCCAGCAAAGGTCTCATGGGACAGGGTGGGGGGTGAGTGATCGGAATGTAGTTTTCAGCAAAGAAAAACAAAAGTTGCGATGCGGGCGCTGGCTGACAGCAGGAGTGGACAGCAGGAGAGCAGCACAACACAGCAAGGTGCTGACTGGAGTTTTTCAGGGCACCGAACACGAAAGGTGTCCAGGTGGCAAAGCATCTTGCCTGTGCCCTGAGAGCCCCTGCTCCAAGCCCCCCTGCACTGCCCAGGAGCCTGTGTTCGCACTCTGTGTGCAAACACAAGGCTGTTGTTCCCCACAGGCCCCACAGCCCCATCGCTCCACCCCACCCCACCTGAAGGTTGTAGAACCGTGCTTCCCCCCGCACTTTCCCGAAGTCTGTGCCACACTTTGTGTGCGGACACCGTACTTCCAATCCCCACAGCCGCCCACCTCCCACCCCCACAGCTCCACCCCAGCCCACCCCACCTGAACGCCGTCAGGTTGTAGCGCGTGGGCTCCGGGGGCGGCGGGTTTTTGCGCCACAGCAGCTGGGTGGAGCCGTCGGGCATGTCTGCGTGCAGCTCGTTGTCCCAGTGGCCGCGCAGCAGCGGGCGCTCGTACCGGTTCTGGCCCTGCTCCAGGAAGCCCCGCACCTGCAACACGGGGGAGGGCAACATACATACATATAAACATGATTGCACATTTATACACATAGTAGCACAAGCTAAGTGTGGGGTTCTGGCCCTGCTCCAAGAAGCCCCGCACCTGCAGCGGGGGGCGGGGAGGAGGGGGGCAGCGTAAACACAGATATCATGTGGACATGAATGCCAAAGCCTGGTGTGACTGACCCCACAGAGGGTGCCTGGCTCTGGCACGCCTTCAGGGAGTCGCTGTGCACATGATTTGAGCGGGTATATGTATTAGGGTACATGTGTTAGGCAAGTGTCCCTTTCTATAATAGCAAAGTCCTTGCACCAGCGGTGCGGGCCCCAGGGGCGGCGGCACAGAAAAGGCCCTGCGTGTTTTGCTGCCACTGATGCTGGGCAGGCGGTGGCGGGGCGGCACGCTGTGGATGCTGCGGGCCCCACGAGGGCACAGCACTGCTGTCAGCAGCCGGGGCAGCTGCCGCCACGAATGCAAAGCAACGGGGCTAGCTGCGGGCCGCGACGTCACAGCAGCCGGGGCAGGTGGGCAGGCCACGAGTACAAAGCAACCAGGCAGGCCAGGCCCATTGGCCAACAAGGGAGCAGGTGCCTGGCTGGCGCGTCCCCTGCTGAGCTGGCGCACCCTGCCGCGCACGTGTCACGAGCGCTCCTTCAGACAACTGCCTCAACCTCCTGCTACCCTGCACACAAACTCATTAACCATTGCAATCAACCGCGATTTCAATCATTCACGTGATCACACTGCGTCGCACCTGGCGCGGGTCCTTGTCGAAAATGAGGCCCGTCTCCTTGAAGCGGATGCGCGCAGTCAGGCCTGTGGTCACGCACCGCACCTGCGTTTGCCGAGGAGGGGGAGACGCAGGCAGGCAGGCAGGCAGGGGAGCGTCAGGTCAGGGCAGGGCAGGTTCAGTCGGTGGGTGGGGTGGGGCCCTAGGGCAGGGCAGGGCAGGGCAGGGCAGGGCTGGTTCAGTCAGTCGGGAAACAGGGCACTGGGGGCGGCATTGCAGCGTGGATGCAGCCCGGGGGACTCCAATGCTTCTTTCTTTTATGAAGCCGCTTCCAACCTTCCCGTGCACGCCCCACCTCCGGCCCTGCGGGACGTGCTGCCAGCTGGCGACAGTTGGCAATCAGGCAATCACCCCCCTCCCCTGTTCATATGTGCTCAGTCACCTTCATCATCCCCCCGTGGTCGATGTAGATCTTGCCCAGGATCAGGTTGTTGATGGATGTGGTGACCTGCGCTTCAAAACGTGAGAAGGGAGAGTTCGTTCAAAAAATAATAATAATAAAAACGTCATACCCAGGATCAGGTTGTTGATGGACGTGGTGACCTGCGCGTTAACAGATGATAAGGTAGGGTTCGTTCAAAACAACGTCTTGCCCAGAATCAGGTTGTTGATGGATGTGGTGACCTGCGCTTCAAAACATGAGAAGGTAGGGTTCGTTCAAAGAACAGGTTTTGCCCAGAATTAGGTTGCTCATGGATGTGGTGCGCTCAACCGCGTGATGAGAACGTGGGGTAGGGTTCAGAAATGGGGTCAGCAAAACGGGATCTGATGAGCGTCTGTGGGCTAAAGGGGGGACGAAGAAGACGCAGAGATTGCAGCCCGAGGGCGTGGGGTTGAGTAAGCCAACAGGACATTGCGCCAAAGGCACCGGTCAGCTGCCATGCAGGGTGTCGAAGGGGCACTGCGCTGGGAACAGCAGGGATGCGGAGACAAGCACAACACAAAACAGGTGGGGGAAGAGCGAGAGCGCGCGAGTGAGAGAGAGAGAGAGAACTGCTACAACAACGGCAGGCGCCCACCTTGTTCAACTGGCACAACACAACAGGTGGGGGGAAGAGCGACAGCACGCAAGACAGAGAAACACAATTTGTGCAAGGGCAGGCGACCACCTTGTTTCCCTGGTGCAACACAACAGATGGGGAGAAGAGCGACAGCACGCAAGACACACAAACTTGTGCAACGGCAGGCATGCAGGCAGGCAGGCGCCCACCTTGTTCCACTGGTACACGTCGCCATCCCAGAAGGTGAGGCGCAGCAGGCCTGCGGGCGTGCAAGGCGCACAGGCGAGGAGGCACACAGCAGGCAGGCGGCGTGGTGAGCAGGAGGCAAAGCACAGCACAGAACGTCTGTCTGTGCGGCAAGGGGGTGGGGGTAGGGGCACGGCGCCGGGGGGCCGCCTGTGGAAGTAGCCAGGGCCGAAAGGGCACCCCGTCCCACACCAGCCACTGGTCCTGGCACACACACACCACACACACGATATAGGGAAGGAAGAATAAAGAAAGAACACAAAAGCAGCAGCAGCACAACAGAGCATGGCGCTCACCCTCTGGCCCCAGCTCGATGCTGCGCCCCCAGAACTTGCTCTTCACACCATCCTGCCTTCCCGCTGCCCCACCTCTTTCAACACCCGCAAAGCCCCGCCGCTCGCCCCCCCAAAGCAGCAGCACAGCAGCACGGCAGCACAACACAGCACNCCTCCCCCCCCACACACAAAAGCAGCAGCAGCACAACACAGCAGGGCACTCACCCTCTGGCCGCAGCTCGATGCTCCGCCCCCAAAACTTGCTCTTCACGTCTGCGTCCCCCTCATACCGCCACCGCCGCCCCTCTGCCACCGCCGCAATCACGGTGGGGTGGTGCACAACCTTTTCCGCCAGGAACCTGAAATGGTGGGATGCAAAAGTAGATGTAAGAGGAGCACACCTGCCCACCCACCCACCCAGGGCAGGCGCGTGTGAGATCCTCTCACAGTAGAGCAGATTGGAGAGTCGAGCAGAGTAGCCATAGAGTAAACAGTAGGAGCAAGAGTGCGCTGACACTGCTGAGCCAGACACCTGAATCTGCCCATAGGCTGACTGACTGATGGTGGGTTACACGTCATGAATGTCCAGCACAAACCTGTGTGTGCTGCTCAATGAATCTTTGAAGAATCTGCCCAGCAGAAGCTCAACATACACATCCACATGGACAGCTTCGCCAGCTGGCCATGGGTGCAGTGAAACCCCCCTACCTGAAGCCCTTTTCTGGGCACACAAACTCGTAGGTCTCCCCTAGCAGCGGGTTGAAGGGCTTGGCGGTGCGGCCAGGGGTGGAGCTGTACGCGCTGCAGGCAGGCAGGGGGTGATGGGAACAAGGGGAGGCGGCAATGTGTTGGGTTAGCCCGAAATGAGGGGCAGCGGGGAGGGGCAGGCCAGCGGTGCGGCCAGGGGTGGGCCTGTAGGCGCTGCAGGCAGGCAAGCAGTAGCGGGAACAAGGGAAGATGGCGAGTGAGGGGCGGCGGACAGGGCATCCAAGGTGACGGGCAGCGGGGCGGGGCAGGCCACAGGTGCAGGCAGGATGGACCTGTAGGGTCTGCGGGGGGTGGCGGGAGGGGAAGTCAGGGGGCGGGAATAGAGAGGGCGTGACAGGAGAGAAGCCACGCCACGCCGCTGCCGCAGCGCTGCAACAGCACATGGCCGCCTTCTGCATGCCCAGCCAGCACAACGCAGCCCTCCTGCCCACCGCCAGTTCTTGCATCCCACCAAATCCAACCCGCCTCCTCCCACTCCTGACCGCAAAGACCAAACATTTTTAGCATGTGGTCCGCTCACTCGCTCTGTCACCACCTCCTTGAAATCCAGCCCCTGCTGCTTCCCCGCCCCCGTCCCACGCAACTCACAGCAAACGCTGCCACCCGCAGCAGGCAGTCCACGGACTCCCCTTCCCAGCAAGGTCCCCAGGTTCCCCAGCCCCTGCTGCTTCCTTGCACCCGCCTGATGCACGTGACAGCAAAGGCGGCCACCCGCAGCTGCCGACCCACTGACTCGCCCTCCCCTGCTTTCCCAACCCCTGCTGCTTCCCCGCCCACGTCCCACGCACCTGACGGCAAAGGCTGCCAACCGCAGCTGTCGACCCAATGACTCCCCCTCCCCCACTTTCCCAGCCCCTGCTGCTTCCGCTCCCCCCAGCCGCACCTGACGGCAAAAGCGGCCACCCGCAGCAGTCGGTCCACGGATCCGGGCGGCAAGTCGGCGGCCTCGTCCAGCAGCTCGCTGTACTCCATGTCCTCCGCCGTTTTCTGGAGAGAGAAAAAAATAATAATAAAAAACAAAAAAAAAACAAAAAAAAAAACAAAAAAATGAACTTGTTAGTGTGAGGGAGTGCACAGGCGGCAGCTCGCTGTATTCCATGCTCTCAGCCGTTTTCTGGAGACATAATAATAAGCAATCCAAAATGATGCCAGTGAACTTGTTAGTTAGAGTGAGTGAGTGCGCAGGTGGCAGCTCGCTGTGTTCTGCGTCCCCCGCTGCTCGTTCACAAGTAGACGGGCAGGCCTGCTATAAAACCCACCCAACCTCATCCAACCTCCTCACACTTAAGATGCACCTTTCCTCGCAACCCTCGTGCACCTGTCCCCACCTGCAGCGTCGACAGCGGCTCGTAGAAGTAGACGGGCAGGCCCTGCCTTCACGGCCACCCAGCCTCATCCAACACTCTCACACCCTCAATGCACCTTTCCTAGCACCCCTGGTGCACCTCTTCCACCCCCCTGATGCACCTGTCCCCACCTGCAGCGCGGACAGCGGCTCGTTGAAGTAGACAGGCAGGCCCTGCTTTCACGGCCACCCCACCTTTTTCCACCCCCCCTGTTACACCTCTCCCCACCTGCAGCGCCGACAGCGGTTCGTTGAAGTAGACGGGCAGGCAGACGCGTGTGAGGTCCTTGCCCACCATGTCCTTGATCAGCGACCACAGGCTGCACAGGAATGATCGACATGAATGTGGGGTGAAATGGAATGAATGCCAGAGTCGGGCACACCATCTCGGGGGTGTTCTGTCCTTCCTTGATCAGCGACCACAGGCTGCGCAGGATGGGCAGGCACGTAATCAAGCGTGGAAAGTGCTGAAGTGACCCGCCCGGGCATCCAGGCAGGCTGCACAGAGGAGGCAGGCAGGCAGGCATGGAATCAAGCGAGCATGAAGAGTGGTTTGGTGATGCACCCGGGCAGCCAGGCGGGCGGCCCAGTAAGAGCGCAGGCATTAGGTAACCAGGTGGCTGGCCAACAGATAAGTGTGCTGTTAAGCAAGCACCCGCAGCCCGCCAGCCATGGATGCACGGAGCTGGGATAGCAGCGTCCACTGCTCTTCCTTACCGCCCCCCCGCCCACCTGACGCTCTTCTCCGCCTGCTGCGGCTTGGGTAGCCGGTCTCGCCGCTGCGGCAGGGGCCCCTCCTTGGCAAGCCACTCTGGTTCCTCTGCCGCTGCCTCAGCTGCCGCCATCGCCGTCGCCGCCGCGGGCGGCTGCCCGCCGCCGCCGCCGCCCGCGCTGGCCAGCGGCGTGCGTACAGGCGAGCTGGCTGTGGAGTCTGGCGCCGGCAGCGAGGTGCGGCTGCCCGACCGTCGCATCAGGATGCCGCCTGCGGGCATGCCGCTGCCGCCTGCTCCGCCGCCCGGCCCCGCCGCCGCTGCCTGCCCAGAGGGCCCGAGGACAGCAAAGCCGGTCAAATCCACGCTGCCCCCTCTGCTGTGCGTGCCCTTCAGGCTGCCAGACTCGCACTCGAAAAACTCCTGCAGGGCAAGGGGCCTCAGGCAGGCGCACAGGCAGCAGTGAGGAACACAACACACGGCCACATCATGGGTGCGGCAGCAGTGAGTGCAAACACGACATGGCTGCAGCATGAGTGCGGCGGCAGAGGGGCGGGCATTCAGGCCAGCAGGCACCACAGGGCAGTGGGCAGTGGCAGCAGGCTCGGCTGAGCCGCAGGCGCATGCATCCCAGCTGTGCAGGCGCCATGCTAGCGCCCCTCCGGTCCCCTCCTCCCCTCACTCACGTCCTTTGCATCTGACGGCATCCCTTCACCCCAACAGCAAGCATCGTGCTAGCGCCCCTCTCCCCTGTGGTCCCCACCTCTCCGTTTTACTTACGTCCCTCTGCATCTGACAACATCCCCTTCACCCCAGCTGAATTCACGGCGCCACCACCCCTCTGTCTCCTCTTACTCACGTCATCTGCATCTGACGACATCCCCTCGTCGTCGTCGCCGGGCCCCCCCACCACCCCAGACTCCTGCCGCTCATCCTCCAGCGCTCCCAAGTGCTCCTCGCTGTCAGAGGCGCCTGTGGGGGCAGGGCAGGGCAGGGCAGGGCAGGGGCAACACATAAACACATGAGAGGCAGGGGGGGTACTGAGGAACAGTTGCATTGAGGAGAGCAGCGCTCGCAGGGCGGCATGGCAGGGCGGCGCGGGGGGAGGGCCTAGGCAGCCAGCCTGGCAAGCGAAGTGGGGCAGGTGGGTTAGGGCGGTGCGGGAGGAAGGGCTAGAGGAAGGCCTAGACAGCCAGCCAGCCAGCGAAGCAGGGCAGGCGGGGTTAAAGGCAGGCCAGCCAGCCATCCCTGGGTTCTCACATGAGCCGTTTCTATTCTTGGCTGCCGCCTGGGTGCCCTCTACCACCATGGCCGTCTCTAGCTGCCGCTTGTCGTTCTGCGCATGGAGGCGACCAGGGGGCAGGCCCAGAGGGTGTGGGAGATGGGCGGGCGTGGAGAGCCGCATGCGGCCGGGGAAGCCAGGACAGTGTGAGCGCGCACAGCATGCACAGCAGCAGCGCGGCGCATGCCACATGACACACAGTGGCAGCTGCGTCGTGCAGAGTCCAGTCCAGCCAGCACCGGCAGCAGGCACAGCGCGACACACAGACCCGGCGCATTGCAACTCCGCCACGACATGTGAGGCAGTGTGCAGTGCACAGCAGGCACAGCAGGCACGGCAGGCACGGCACAGCAGGCGCAGCGCCCCCCACCAGCGCACCTCCAGCGCGTACACAATGTCCAGCAGCGCCCGGCGCTTGTTTTCCTCGGCCACCAGAACCTCGTGGTACCGCTGGTGGTCCTGCATGAATTGAAAGCAAGCGAGAAAGCGAGAAGGACATGAAGAATGAGGGTGTGGCAGCGCAGGGTCGCGAAGGTTAGTTCTCATAAGCCCACCCAGCACATTATGACGCTCCATTGTGGTAAGTAGCATGCTAAGAAGGCGGCCAGCAGGGAGGGACGGCCACAGGAGCAACAACCAACCAGAGGTGACCTGTCATGCGACCAACCAGAGATGAGTTGAGCGCTTGCCAATCTGCATCAGGAGCATGCAACATCACCAGCACACGCCCCACACGCTAGCAACGCTTACAGAGTAAAATGCAGGCAAGAAGGGGCCAGGAGCATGCATCTGCACCAACACACGCTCCACAACACTGCACACCACAAAATAGGTGCAGGCATGCGAGGCGGCCCCTTTCCCACCTGCACCAGCAAGTCTTCCACATACGCCTGCGCCTCAGAATCCACCCCCCGGGCCGCCAGCTTGTCCTTCACCTGCAGCCGCACAGCCAAGTGTAATATTGTGAATGAACATGAGTGGGGCAGTGTGTGGAGGACCCTCAGCGTCCACCCCCCTGACCGCCAGCTTGTCCTTCACCTGCAGCCGCAAAGCCGCACAGGGAAAGCCAGTACATGGGTTATCGTTGTGAGAGCACATGGGTGGGGCAATGTGCGGATGGCCCTCAGCGCCCACCCCCCTGGCCGCCAGCTTGTCCTTCACCTGCAGTACAGCCGCACAACAAAAACACAGTGGTGTGAGAGGTGTGTATGTGATCCTGAGCATCCACCCCCTTGGCCACCAGCTTCGCCTGCAGCCGCAGCGTGCTGTGCCAGCTTGTGATGAATATCGCATTGAAATGTGATTTGATGTGCCACGAGACAGACAACAAGTAGCAGGTATATGCAGCCACACGACTAAGCACGGGACTGCCAGGTCAGTGCTCGTGCTCGTTCTCGACACCAACCATGCGGCAGCCTTCACCTGCTGCAGGACCCCAGCACCCCCACCTGTACCGGGGGCGCACACTCAACCTTGCACTGCACCGTGTTGCAGGGAACCATGTTCATGCCAATTGTTTTCCGGCCCCTCACCACCTAGAGAAAGACGCATGCGCCTTGTATCGCATGGCAACATAGCCCAACCCGAGGCAAGCCATGCCCGCTCACCTCCTGCAGGAAGGCCAAGAACACCTCGTCCTGCGCCACGATTCGCTCCGCCTGGTCCCGCTTCAGGGCGGAAGCTTCCGCAGGGGTCACGCCCTCCCAGGAGCCCTTGCTGCGGAGGGTGGAGACACAGTTGGGGCAAGGTACACTATATTCATCGACCTGTACAAAAACACACACACAGGGGCACACATTTAAACTTGCCCTGCCCTCCGTCTGCCCTGCCCTCCACCTGGACTGCAGCGCCTGCATCCAAACCCAGCGTTCCTCCTTGCTCTCCGCACGCAATCGTGCCCACCCAACGGCCCGGCCACGCCCTGCGCTGCACCCCAACTTGCCCACCCACCTGCACTGCAGCGCCTGCATCCACACCCAGAGGCCCTTCTTCCTCTCTGCATGCAATCAAGCCCACCCACCAGCCCGCCCCGCTACGCCCCTCCCCGCCCTGCACTGTCCTCCACTTGCCCTGCCACGCCCTGCGCTGCACCCCAACCTGCTCCCCCACCTGGACTGCAGCGCCTGCATCCACACCCAGCGGTCCTCCTTGCTCTCCGCACGCAGCAGCACGGTGGAGGTGCCGCTGTGCACGTAAAACTTGCGGTAATCTGCGTTGCTCTCCCGGAAGCTGGACACCTGCAAGTGGGACATGGGAGCAAGGGCGGACGCCATCAAACCGCTGTGCACGTAAAACTTGCGGCAAATCTGCAGTGCTCTCCCGGAAGCTGGACACCTGCAAACGGGGAATCAGTCAAGGGGCGGAAGCCATTAAAAAAACTGGGGTGAGCGGCAGGTGGCAGGGCACAGGTGGCAGGCAGCGACTTAGCGAGTGACTGAGCAACACATCCTGAAAGCCCCTCTGCCCCACCCCGGGCACACCGGCCCCGCCCTCAAAACCACGGCACGCATTCACTGCCTT
The DNA here is from genome assembly GCA_002896455.3 of Chlorella sp. ArM0029B. Lineage (NCBI taxonomy): Eukaryota > Viridiplantae > Chlorophyta > Trebouxiophyceae > Chlorellales > Chlorellaceae > Chlorella > Chlorella sp. ArM0029B. The sequence goes on along the minus strand of JTEE01000025.1, from coordinate 1,345,522 downwards.
GCCGGCTGACCACACGCCCTCGTTCCCACCACCCTTGGCAGCCGCACGCACTGCCTGCTTCCCACTGCTCAGGGCCGCGCGGCACAGCATTGGCCCTCCAGGTGGGTCTCGGCTGCCGGGGTGGGCAGCTTGGGGCCAAGTTGCTAGTACAAAGGAGACTTCACACAAACAGAAACAATAAAAACATAAAATCAACAAACAGAAACTGATCGGTTAAGAGCACTTGCCTGCAGGTGAATCTCGGCTGCCGGGGTGGGCAGCCTGGGGCGGCCCCTCGGGCTGCGCGGGCTGGACACAGAGCCTCCATACGCACCGCTGCTGCTGGCGCCCATACGCTCGTCCCGGCTCTCCAGCAAGCTGACCTGCAGAGCCAAGTCAGCAGTGCCACGTCAGCAGTGGCGGGCCAGCACACGTGGTCAGCAGCACACGCGACCGGAATATTTACACGTTTCCACGCCCTGGCAGGCGTCGCCACCCAGGTGCCGGGCCGCCTGATCTGCATCGTGCCGCTCCCTTGGCAACACCACCCGGTGGCGCTGCCCCGTCAGCATGCACACCCTGCCACGTCAGCGATGCCGCCTCGTTAGCAGCACCGCACCTCGACGCCGATGGGGTACAGCTCCCCCTGCTGCCGCAGCTGCTCCAGCAGGTGATGCACGTTCACTGCTGTGGGGCCGTACACCTGCGGGGCGGTACAGGGCAGGCAGAGGGGGTGCCAAGGCTGGGGTTGGGGCTGGACTGCGGCTGGTAGCTGCTAGCCTGCTAGGCAGCCAGGCAGGCAGTGAGAAAGGAAAGAGCAGCCGGGCAGGCAGCGAGAAAGGAAAGAGAATAGAAAGAAAGTGGCCGGGCACATGATCACACGAGCACAAGCTCCTCAGACCGCCTCACGAAGCATTGCATGCACAGTTGTTGCTGCTAGCGCGCTGAGCAGCTGCCGCCGCTGCTCCTGGTGGGCAGGGGGCCAGCAGCAGCTGGCCGTGGGTGCTCACATGCAGGCACGAGCCATCACGATACATGGCGGGGTTCTGCGTATAGTGTGATGTGGTGCGCCATCTCACCTTGTAGTACCGCAGCACCCCGTCTTGCAGTACAAACAGGCGGTGCCGCCAGCCGGCCCCTAGGTTCACATACTTCATCAGCATGCCAACCACGATCTGCAGTGCCGCAGGCACAGCAGGCACAGCAGGCACAGCAGGTGAGCACCCACAAACAGGTGAGCACCCACAAACAGGTGAGCACCCACAAACAGGCTGGGCACTTTATCAGCATCCCCAATACAGTCTGCCGTGTAGCACTTCCAGCATGGGGCCGCAAGTGAACTCCGGCAAGGTTTCGCGGCAAAGAGTTTGATGTGCATTGCCAGCACCCACAACCAATGGGTGAATTAGGGTTGTTGGCCTGTGCCACCGGCGCAACAACCCTACCCCAGCCCCCGCCTCCTTCAGGCTGCGCTGCTTCTGGCCTGCCTGCCTATCGGCCAGCCTGGCAGCTCACCTGCTGCTGCTTGGCCAGGATTGAGCAGCTGGGCAGGCGAGGCACGGTGCCTGTGCTGATGGAGCCCATGCTGCGCCCCGACAGGCTTCCCTCGAACCGCCGGCTGCTGGGGGTGGGGGAGCGGCGGGAGCCGCGGGATCGCGGCAGGCCCACAATGCTGCCCAAGTCATCCCCCAGGTTTTTGAACCAGTCTCCGACCTCCCTGAAAGAGAGGCCGCTGGAGAGACGCGCGGCGGTGGCAGACGCGGGGGAGGGCGAGGGGGCGGCGGTGCTGGCGCCGCTGACGCTGACGCTGTTGGTGGCGACGTCGAGCCGCTGCATGCTGGTTTGGTGCTGCAAGCGCTGCACACGTGGGAGGGGCAGCACGTGGGTGGTAGGCCAGCGGTCATGCAGCGGTGCACGCAGCGGCGACGCTGGCACCACCACACCTGGCGGCGGCTGGGCAGTGGCGGCGACGGCGGCGGCGGGACAGCCAGTGGCTACTGGCATACTTCGGCAGCTGGTGTGGCTCGACACATTCCCACATGCACCCACACCGGCGCCCCGCTTCACCTCCCACCTATTGGAGCGGTGGGGCAGCTCGCCGGGTGATCGCAGTCTGCTATGCAGGGTTGGGGGACAGTCGGCGCTTTCTACGCAACGCCCATGGCGACAGGGCCGCGCAGCCCGCCCGCAGAGAATAGAAACAAGGGAGGAGGGAAGGGGAGGGCCCCAGCGAGGGCACCTGGTGCGCTTCCGGTTGAATCTGAGACGCCCGATGGCACGCCCTGGGCCGGTTGATGGGGCCAAGAGGCGCCTTGCGGCCTCTCGGGACAGCCTGGCACTCTGCTGACTCTTGAAAGTGTCAGGGCGTGCCTTGTTGACTGACGATGGCTAGTAAATCGAACAGGTGCGGTTAGCAGGCTGGCAGGCATGTGGCCGCGGTCCAGGGTTTCACCGCCGCTGCGCGCACCGCAGGCCCGCCAGCTGGGCGGGTGGTTGCGGGTGGCCTCGTGTAGCGGCACTTCCTCACCACTGCCTGACGCATTGCAGTAGTTTGATTACAAAATGGGGTATCTCCTTGAGCACTTGCACCACCATACTGCCAGGGCTTTATTGCCTGTGCCAGTGCTCCCACTTGCGACTTGCCACTGGGCGGCAGCACGACCCAGCAGGGCATGCGAGGTGGCGACAGCGGCGAACATGCAATAATTCCTGCATGCAATAGTTTGTAGCCACATGAGGCGGCCCCAAGCGCAACGGTGCCTGCAAGCTGATGTTCATGCGAGGCCAGGTGCAATGGGCGATGGGCAGCTGTTGTGTGTGCTGGTCGCCAGTGTGCGCATGGCGGCCCACTTCCCAGATCTACCGAGATCAGCAATCTCCTGCCCGCACGTCCCCTCTACATTAGCGCCTCCAATTGATCAGCAACAAGCTCGCCAGCCCCTGCACACCGTGCAAACCTACTGCAAACAAACATCCCCCCCACAAAGCCCCCCACAAAAGCCGGCGAACAACGCGAATCAGCTGCCGAGAAGCGATCCTGAACCGTTTAGAGTGATCCTGCGCTGGGTCGGAAGCACGCAACGGGAGGCGCATGCCGCCAAAGTGGCCCACTTGAGTGGCTCGCTTGCGGCATGCTGGTAGCAATGCTGGTGGCGATCCTGGCGACGGCTACCATCGGAGCAGGTGGGTCAAGCGTGGGGAGGGGGAGGGACGCAAACGCGTCGGCCGGCGGCGGCAGGCCCATGGCGCCACGCCAGCCAGCGCCGCCGCCTGAGCACGGGGCTCTTTTTGCCTGCCTCCCAGCCCCCGCAGATGCCCAGGTTGCTCCCAGTCTGAGGCCACCCGGAGGCCTGGCACCGGCCGTCACACCGCAGTTCGTCCTGCTCACGGCAAGCGGGGCTGGGTGCCGTTAGAGGTGGGGCAGTTGGCGGTGGCGGTGGGCAGGACAGCGGGGGCAGCTGCAGCAGCAGCAGCGCTTCCATTTGCTCTGGCTCGATGCTGGATGTTTAATCAAGTTGCATGCGACATCTGAGAAGTGGGTTCCGAATGATGATGCACAACCCTGGGCAGGTGCGCCACGGCACCACCGCTGTTCACCTCACCACTGCCTGCCCACTCGTTCGCTGCCACCACCCTCCTGTGTTTGCACTCCCTACCTGTGCTGCCACCACCCTCCTGCGTTTGCACTCCCTACCTGTGCTGCGCTCCCTCTCATTTGCTGCACAACTACTCCACGTCGGATCGCGCCAGGAAGCCATTGAACTATGCATCAGGCCAGGAGGGCAGTGAGGTACCTTGCATGTCTGCGGCCAACCATTCGATTGTTGTTGTTGTTTCGTTCTGCGCCTTTTGCAGCATGATGACTCAGTACCCGCCGAAACGCATGCCATGATGCGGTCGCTGACGGCAGGCAGGCGCACAGTAAGCGGGTGCAACCTCACCGCCACAATGTTTGTGTGCACCAACTGCTACGCTCAGAACGGTGCGTTTGTTTAGTGTTGCTCGTGCTGCTCTCTTGTGGGGAGTGGTCTAGGTGTAGTCTAGTCTTTACAGCTTTGCGCAAGCACCATTTGTTACAGGGGCCTTCAGCATCAGTGGACTGGCACGTTTCGTTCTGCAGAGCGGTTGAATTACGCATGGGGAGTGGTGTGATGTCATCAGCTGGATGGCGCAGCGCAGCATGGGGGCAGGTAGCAGCCAGGTAGCAGCCAGGTGGAGGCAAGTGGACGCACTGCTGCAGTGGCAGGCAATGTGCTGCATGGCATGCACGCCTGCCTGTTGCCGTGTGTGGCAGGCAGCTTGCAGCTTTGGGAGGGTGTGCTGCTCCGGTTCGCTACAGTGGGTTGCGGCGTGGGGGGTGGTGTGCTGCCAGCCAAACGCCCTCCCACCCGGGGCCCTGCTCAAGCACCCGCCCACACGTAACCGCTATGCCGTGCGCTGGCTGACTGACTGAGCCCGGCTTGCACATCATCTCAGCACAAACCTTTGCTTGCTTGCTTGCCGTGTCCGCTTCCTGCTGCAGACTGCGCCTCGGTGAGGGACTTGTACCTTAAGGGGTACGAGGTGAGCGGTGTGGCCCTGTTGGGGGCGGCAGGCAGCGCGCTAAGCCCCACATTGTTGTCGTCCCACACTGTGTGGTTCCGAGTGGCAATTCGTGCTTCCTTCTCATGAAATCCAATGCTTGCCCGCTGCCCTGGGCCGGGTGCCGCTGCTGCTGCTGCTGCCCTGGAACTCGCGGGTCGCCCTGCGTTTGGTCGCCCTGACCAGTGTCCCGAGTCCCTGTTTCTGCTGTTCCTTTGTGCGCAGATCGCAGACCACAGTATAAACCACCAACAGGCAAGGCGCCCTGCTTCTAGGAGTGGTGTTCAAGTCCACTAGTTGTGGATTTGAATTTGGATGTCGGGTTGCTGGCTCTGCCGTATCACGGCCGAGGGCCAGTCTCCGCCAGTGGCGCCAAAGCATCGCACCTCGATCTCCTCCCTTTCTGTCCCCCTGCGCTTCCCACCACTCTCCCTCCCTAAACGATGGACGGGGAGCTGGTCAGAAAGGCGTGGCAATACCCTGGGTTCAAGGCTTACACACCCGTGTGCGCGTGTGACTCAAAACAGCCTGGCCCCTCCCTGCCTGCCCCCTCCCTCCCCTTGTGTTGAAACAGATGGCCGACTGGTCCTTAGAGCAGATTAGGAACGAGGTTGTGGGGGGCAAAGCAGCGGTGGCAGCCTGCGGCATCCCGCCCCGAGACATCGTGGGCTGGCGCACGCCCTACCTGAAAAGCAAGCCGGAAGTGCGCACGGTGCTGCGCAACAACGGCTTTCTGTACGACAGGTGACTGGGGTAGGGGTTGGGGCGGACGCATGGGGCCTGGCGCACCCCTTGCCTTGCACCATGGGCCATTGTTGCACCTAGCATGAGTGCACTGTAGGCGAAGGCGGCAGGTGGGCATGCGGGATGCTGAGGCAAGTGGGTGCCTGGTCGCCTTCTGCAGCACACAGCAGCTCACAGCAGCTCACAAATCGCAGCGTGCAGGGCAGCCACCGTCTTCCCTGTCGCCCGGCTCGCTCATTACAGGAACTCAATAAATAGCACATTGTGCTGAACATGACTTGTAACCCAAACTCATCCACTCACTCACTCACTCGCTCGCTCGCTCGTCCATCCACTCACTCATCCACTCACAGAGCAGCACAGGTGTGTGCTGAACCGACGTATAACCCACCCACGGACAGGCACACAGACGTCCACCACCTTGTGCCCCTGCTGCAGTTCTTTGGTGGAAGACGGGGCGGGCAGCTCGGTGTCGCGGGGCCCAGGCGCCCGCATCTGGCCGTGGGCCATGGGCCACGGCATCCCCATCAACTGTGACACGTAAGCAGGGCTGACATGGCACAGCATGGCACAGCATGGCGCAGCACAGCAGGGGTGGGGTGCGGTGGGCCGTGGGCTGTAGCATTTCCATCAAGTGTGTCACACGTACGTAGTGTCGACGTGGCACAGCACAGCACAGCAGGGGGCGGGGCGCGTTTGTGGGTTGTGGCAACCCCACTCACTGTGGCGCACACACAAATACACAGGCAGCGATGAGCTGGCACTGCATGGCACAGCCCAGCAGGACACGGCTTGGAGATCTAGAGCATGTCATGGCACAACACAGCCTGGACATCCAAGGGCTAGCAGGGCAGGGCAGGGAAGTTCCTGGGCACAGCACATTCCGGCACAGCATGATACGGCGAGGCAGGGCAGGGCAGGGCAGGGCAGGGCAGGGCAGCAGCTTAGGAAGTGCTGTGGGCGGCACCACTTGTTCACAGGCACAAGTTGCAAGCTCTCAACTTTCACATGTTGCCTGGCTGCAGGTTCAACGCCTTCCAGCGCTGCAGCCAGAGGGAGAGCTACCCCGGGCTGTTCCAAGTGCCACGTAAGCATGCCCTCCGCCCGCCTGGCGCCGCCACCTCTCTCGCATTGTCCATGCCAGGAGTGCAGACGAGCTGTCAGCAGGGACCGTGTGCCATGTCAGCATGCAACGTGCCATGTCACCATGACACACCGCGCACTCCCCTCCGCCCTCTCCTCATCTGCACCACCCATCAAACGCCCACCACAAACCACATGCCACACGCCATGCACCGATGCTGGTGCAGGCACTGCTGGCTGCCCAGCACTTGGATTGCCTAGCTGTCCCTGGGCTGAAGTTCTCCCCCACTGCCCTGCCTGCAGTGTGGGGCCTTGATGCACCCGGTGATGCACCCTGGATGGACTACGGGAGGTGAGCGGGCACAGGGAGCAGCGCAGCCGGGCAGGGTGTGCCCTGGGACGGTGCAAGGGCCGAGGCAGGGGCAGCTGTGGTGGGGAGAAGAGCAGAGAGGATGGCACTGCAGGATGCACCGGCACTTTTGCTCCTGCTCTTGTTGGGCCAGGGATGTGAGGGGCCTCCCAGGCCAACCTCAATGGCCGCTTGGCAGTTGGGAGACTGGGAGATGAGCAGGCTGGCCGGGGTGTGAGAGGCTTGAAGTGAAGACGCCAGGAGGCGCTTGCAGGCGGCAGGCAGCGCTGTATCCCGGCTGCAGCGTGCTCCTTTCAAGCACTGCCTGCCCGTTTCAGCCACCGGCGGTGGATGTACTTGCGGCAGCACCACCGCTGACGGTGGCGCAAGCAGGCCGTGGGTCTACATGCGGCAGCACCGCCACTGCTGCAGCGCTTGCCATGCGGTCGTGCCCGTCCCAACCCAGGCACTATCGCCCCACTGCTGGGCAACCCCTCCTCACGTGCACCCCCACCTAGTCTATTCTAGTCATTACAGCTGTTCACATCCCCTGAAGGAGGACTCAACTTCAGGACGGACAATAGAGAGGTTGATGAGGCAACGGGGTGCATGCACATGGAGGTGCACCCCCACCTTCAGCGGACCACCTCACTGTCTCCCCCTCTTCTCCCATGCACCACATTTGTACCGGCAGGTGCATGCAAGCTTACCCATGCCCTTGCTCCCCGGTCCCTGCCCCTGCCACAGGGACACCGGCGCCTCAGTTTTCGGCATCTTGAAGTCAAATTTTGATGCCGCCTACTCTGGCAACCGCGCCCCCTTCCCCCTGTTTGTGCACTCAAAATACCTGAAAGAAAGCCTGGGCGACATCCAGCGCTTCGTCAGTGAGTGGGGCGGGTGGGTAGTGGTGGGGGATTCTAAGCGGAGGGGTGAGGGGCGGGGAGCGGCGCGGCGGGAGGCAGAGAGGAGAGGGAGGCGGAGT
>JTEE01000025.1:1326393-1337134 GCA_002896455.3 Chlorella sp. ArM0029B | reverse complement strand
CGCCTCCTCAGCCGCCACATCCGCAGCCACCCACCCCGCCCGAACCCTCGCCCAAGCTTCCTCCTCGCCCACATTCACCCTCTACTGTTTCCATGTCCCCACCTCCTGCCAAGCCTGTGGTGCCTTCCATACCACCCTCTGGCTTACGAATCACGCTGACAATGACAGGTGCCCAGCTGCTGCCACCCAGGGAGGCTTGTTGGGCAGCTGGGCATGGCAGCAGCAGTATAGTATTGCTGACAGATGCCCGGTTTCTGGCGTGCTTATGCATGCATGCTTGTCCATGCTAAAATGCATGCATGGACGGCGGCGCAGCCGGCAGCCCTCCCACCAGTCGTGCCCTCCACTGCTGCTCCCATCCACGCCGCGCTGCACTCCCGGCCACCCTCTGATTAACCCAACGCGCCTCTGATCACCCCACCCTGCCTTCCTGTCCGCACCTGCACTCACACATCTGCCCCTATTGCACCCGCCCCCTGCCCCCGCGCAGGCGTGGATGCTGCCACCCCACCCTGCCCTCCTGTCCGCACCTGCACTCACACACATGTCCCCTACTGCACCCTCGCCCTGCCCCCCCGCAGGGGTGGATGCTGCCACCTTTCGACGGGTCACGGGGCAGCAGCTGGTCCTGGTTTTAGTGCGGGAACTGTGCGCCTCCCCGCGCACCACTTTTGTTGCCAGTGTGGACAGCCTGCCAGCTGGCAGCGCCAGCTCATACACAGCTGCCGCGCTGGCCAACGGTACCGCCGTGGCATCAAGCAGCAGCAGCAGCAGCGGCAGCCGCCGCCGCCGCCGCCGCCTGCTGGCACCGGATGCTCCGGCAGCAGCAGCTGCTGCTGAGGCAGAGCAGTGGGTGCGGGCGGTGATTGCTGTGGGAGGCAGCGCCCCGCTGGGCATGTTCAACACCACGCAGCGCGCACTCAGGTGGGGCTGAATGGAGCGGGTTTGGGGTGGGTGGGGGTGAGGGAGCCAAGGGATGCGAAAACAAGTGTAGACTGGAGCGTTGGGAGGTGTGTGCAACACAGTGGGGCATGCTGCGGCTTTGGGGGCGTCCGCTGTTTCTTTGCTCTGATTTTTGATCGTGCTGGCGCCACCTGTCACCTCCTGGCCTGCCACGGCCCAGCAGGCACGCACAGCAGGCGCGCTCCCACCAACCGATGGGGCCGGTGCTACCCTTGATCACGCGTTGGCTGCAGGGATGGGACGATTCAGCAGGTGCTGGCGCTGTCGCGCGCCAAGCTGGCAGCTCCCGCCATCGTGGTTCCGTTCCTGGTGAGCCAGCAGTGCCAGGCTGAGGTCTTCTGCTTTCACACAATTGTGATATTGAAAAAGAAGCCACGTATGTTGACAGCGGGACGAAGGGGCCGCATTGCTGGCTGCACTGATGCCGGGTGCAGTCTCATCACACCGCTTCAACATGTATGCTGCTTGTGCCCCTTCCCCAATTGATGAGCACACAGAATGGCGTTGACGTGCCCATCCCCACACCCACGCCCGCGCCTACCCCACTCCCTCCGCCCTCTCAAGTGGCGGCCCCGCCCCCGGCAGCCATCGGAACAGATGCACCCGCACCCGCACCCGCTCCGACGCCTGCTGTCAACACAGCTACCCCACCACCACCAGCCGTCACCGACATCCAGGCGCCAGCGCCCCCGCTGCCCGACGTCAGTGTGCCAGCACCCGCCCCAACACCAGGGGCAGCAGAGCCACCAGAGGCGGTCGCACCTGCACTTGCGGCCCCCTCCCCTGCACCAGCTTCCCCGGTGGCCCCGGCGCCAGACACCGCCTCACCACCCACCTGGGAGGCCCCTGCACCCGCCTCCCAAGCCGGCGCTGCTGAGGGCAGCAGCAGCAGCAGCAGCAGCAGCAGCAGCGGTAGCGGTAGCGGCAGCGGCAGCGGCCGCGGCAGCGGCAGCGGGCCCTCTGGCGCCATCGCGGGCGGTGTTGTGGGAGCGCTGCTTGCTGCTGCAGTGGCGCTGACAACGGCCCTCTGGGCTCGCCGCCAGCGGGCCCGAAGGGCGGTGGCGCATGCCTGCGCTGCCAGCAAGAGTGGCGGAGCTCAGGAGGGTAGTGCCCCGTGTGATGCAGACACACACAGTCAGGTGCGTGCCTTTGTGACTTGTGCTGTACTGTGCGCATGTGTACGTGTGTGTGTGAAGGGTGCCCGCGACCAACCCCGCCCCCTTGTTGGCATGCGTTTTATGTGCGTATGTGTGTATGTGTGTGTGTGTTGCGTATGTCGTATGCCTTTGTGACTTGTGTGTGACTCTTGTGCGATGTGTGAGCCAGGTTGTGGAAGGGGCGGCCAAGGTAGGCAGTGCGAGGGTGGGAGGGCGGGTGTGACACCAGGCTCCGCTTTTATGCTGGGCTTGTCAGCAAAACAGCGAGCACCCGCTGTGCAGCAGGTGCTTTGTGGTGCATGATTCGTCAACCTCTCAGGCTTTGGCTTGTCCCGAAGTTGACACCTCCTTCAGGGGATGGTGAAAAGCTGTAACGACTAGACTAGACCAGTGCCACTCCAAGTCTCATGCCCGGTCTCAGACAGGTCTTACACCGTGTCTCTCCACACTCATGTGCTGCAGGTGTCTAGCTCAGACCACTCAGCATCCGGCCGGCCTGATGCACCGACACTACTCCCGCTCTATGCCGCTGGATTGGGCGCTGCCGAGCGTGGGGCCGGCGCAGACCGCATGGCAGCTGCAGTCCAGGAGCAACACGTGGCAATGCAGCGTGCACAGCAGACACACACCACCATGCAAGAGTCGTTAAGAAGCTGTGTCTTTCAGGAATGCCCTCCTCCTTCTCTTCGCGAGCCGCCGCAAGCTCCGCAACTGCAGCCCCACATCCCGCCCTCGCCAGCGCCGCCAGGACTACCTCAGCCGGGCAGCGGACAGCGCCGTCCATGGCGGCCATAGCCTGCGTAACTCATGGGCGTACATTGCACAGTTTTGAGTCCTGTTTAATGCAATGTTAGGGCTTCCCTCTCCCACCCTTCACTACTGACTTCGTCACGAATCCCCCCACCTGCTCAACTCTTACCCCCCTCTTAAGCTCTTTGCTCTGGGTAACCTGCTCTGGTTCTCGGCATGCGATGCTTAAGCGGCCGCTGAGTGACTGACTGACTGAAGGTGGGTTACACGGCATGTCCAGCACAAACCTGTGCTGCTCAATGAATTAATCAAACAAGCAAGAATGAATGAGTGGATGAAAAACTGAGATGCGAGCGCAAAGCATTGCAGAGCAGACAGGGAGGCGAAGAGGCACTGTCAGGTGGGAGGCAGACTGACAGGGGATGTGGGGGACTACAAATTGTGGAACAATTTCTCGAGCAGAGCGTGACATCCTTCAACCAAACTGTGACTGTGACTGTGACTCTTACAGGGGGTCCGCACGTTAACGTGCTGGGGCTGAGCCCTCTAACCTGTTCAAGCGATACCTGTGGAGGGAGTGGTGGGTGGAGGAGGAGGCACAGCAGCGCACAGGCTGGCCAATCGGGCGCAGAGAGGGGCAGGAGAGCGGCGGGCGCCTGGGAGCCACCCCCGAGGACACGGGCATGCTAGGGCGAGCAGGAAGGCAACATGCGGTAAGGCGGCAAGGGTCGCATGGTTCGATACATCAACACCACCTGCAACGGCACGCAGCGCAACCGCTCTGCCCGGGGAACTGACTGAGGGCGGGTTACACGTCATGTTCAGCACAAACCTGTGCCCGGGGAAAGCAACAAAAGGGAGACTGACTGACGACTGAGGGCGGGTTACACGTCATGTACAGCACAAGCCTGTGCTGCTCAATGAATCATTCAAGCACAGAATGAATGAATGAATGAATGAATGAATGAATGAATGAATGAATGAATGAATGAAACACTGAGATGCGAGCGCAAAGCATCGCAGGACGGGATGAGAGCATGCTTACCCAAGGCACGCTCAGTGACGGCACTACCTGGACTGACTGACCGACTGAACGTGGTCAGCCCGCGTTTGGCCTGGCCCCGCTGCCTGAACGTTTTTCACATCAACAGGTCACGGGGCTGTAGCTCAAATGGTAGAGCGCCCGCTTAGCATGCGGGAGGTACCGAGTTCGATCCTTGGCAGCTCCACACTCCGGGGCTTCCCGCTGACCCTGTCTGACTTTCCACATATTTCCGCATGCGGCCACGTGTGTAGGGGCTGTAGCTCAAATGGTAGAGCGCCCGCTTAGCATGCGGGAGGTACCGAGTTCGATCCTTGGCAGCTCCATTAGGCAGTTTTCCATCAACCCACAAGACAACGTGTGGGGTGGGGTGGGGTGGAATTCCCCTCTGGAAGACTCCCTGGACTCTCCCGGCTTTTTTTCGCCTTGGAGCTACCTACCACCTTTGCTCCCTTTCGCCTTGGAGCTACCACCTTTCGCCTTGGAGCTACCACCTTTGCTCCCTGCCGCTGCCGGCCCGCCCGCCACACGTCACATGCTTCACATCCGGCCCCCATCACCACCCTCACCTGCCTCCCAGCACAACCCTCACATTTTTTGAGCTAGTACCAATTACCGACATCGAAGAAGAAAACAAGGAGAAGAAGCAGGAAGAGGAGCCAGCCACAGCGGTGCCGCCAGGCGGGCGGCAGAGAAACTCACAGCAGAAAAGTACAGCTCTCGGCCCACTCCGAGCATCGCAATTTGCTGATCCTGCGCATCATGTCTACAGCACCCCAACGGCCGGCGCGCCGGCAGGTGCGCTGCGGCCGGCTGTCCGCGCGGCGTCCGGCCCGCCAGCCGCTCGGAGGCATTTCGCTGAAGGCGGGAGCATGAAAGCTGCAGTCGCTAGCAGACCAGGGGCAGTCGCAGGCCCAGCCACTGCCGCCGCCGACTGCCGCTTGCCGCCTGCCCGCTTGCCCGCCTGGCTGCAGGTCGACGCGCCGGTGACGGGGCATGAGGAGGTGCACGCCCCCGGCACGGTCAACGTGTGGACTGGGCGGGTGCTGAAAGAGTACCGCAAGCCCAGGGAGGGGCGGCGCAATGAGGCCAGCCAATACCGCTGCCTGCCAAAGGCAGACTCCGGTCACACTCGAGGCTCCAAAGCGGGTGCCGCCTACTGCTGCCTCTACTTTGCACGAGGCATTTGGTGAGCAAAAGGTTTGGTGGACATGCGCCACTGCTCACGTGGACCCTGGGCAGTGGTCGGCGGTGCATCAAGCCGCAACCCATGAGTGTGTGCTGTGTGTGCTGTGTGTGCTGTGTGTGCTGTGCTGCCCCCGCCTGACAGCGATAGCTTTCCCGCCCCTTTGGTGCCATGTGTACACAGCCTCGGGGTCCGGCCCACTGCATGCCTGTGAGATGGAGCACGCCCGTTCCCCCTTGCCGCCACCAATGCTGCGGTGTCATTTCAACCCACGTGCAGCACCAACCGTGCGGTGTCACCACCAACTTGCCTTTGCAGCAGCCACCGTTTGTGCGCTGCTATTGCCATTGCCACCCACCTGTGCCCCCTGCAGCCACAAATTATGTGCATCCGTTCCCACCCACCCGGCGCCCCCTGCACCCACCAAACCTGCGCTGCCGTTCCCACCCGCCGGTGCCCCCTGCAGCCACCACGGCTCCGACTGCAACTTTTTGCACCGCCTGCCCACAGCTACCGATGAGGAGCGGCATAACACGGATTACTCTCACGACATCTTTGGGCGGGAGCGGGGCCCCGCTTCGCACGACGGGCGCAAGAAGGGTGGGTGGGGAGGGAGGGGGCAGGGGCTAGGGTGGGCGTCTGGCTGTTTGGGACAGCATATTTCAAAGGGCGGGAGCGGGGGCCCGCTTCCCACGACGGGCGCAAGAAGGGTGGGTGGGGAGGGAGAGGGCAAGACCATGGGTGCGTGTGACCGTTTCGGACCCCAGGGATCGAAGGGAGAGGCCACATGGGGGACAACGCCAGTTTGGAGCCAGTTTCTGAAGGAACAAGTGGAGGCAAGCCGCCCCTTTGGAGGGCCAGTATCGGGGTGGGCAGGGAGGGGAGCTTGGGGCGGGGATGAGGAGCCACCGTGCCTGCGTGGCGGCGGCCTGTAGTGCGGGTAGTGCACAGGCTGTTTTGGATGCACCTCCTTCACTCCTGTGCCGGTGCCCGGGATGTTCTTGCATGCATCAATTTTGATGGGTGCGATCCTACGAGTTTCTTCCTCACTTCTCACTGGTATTGCTTTGCTTGCAGGCGTGGGTTCGTACGAGCGCGAGTGCCGCACTCTGTACGCGCACTATGGGGGGGCAGGCACGGTGGCTACCGACCAGGCAAGCAGAGGGGCTGCCAACATGTGTGGCAGGGCAACTGCCCGTGCTCGTTTGCCTTGGGGTGTGAAGCGGCGGGGCGGGTGGGTGGGTGGGGTTGGGGGCGGGGACTTAGCCCACTCTCACGGCCACACCACCGGGTTGCACCGCCTCAATCCCTCAGCCCATGACCAAACACAGCCTGCCTGGTGCCTTGACGCGTTCCGCCTGCAGCTGCGCATTATTGTCTTTCAGACAACTCCCCAGTTGTGTGGGGCCGGGCTCACAACTGATGCACGCTGTCGTCACATCAGTGTGCCCTGTGGAACGTCATGTAAATGCTTGATTGCCTGATTGCTTGATTGATATGCCCCCTGTGTGCCTGCAGCTGCGCAAGATTGTGGCCGACAACTTTTCGGAGTGGGGGCCGCTGGACAGCGTGCACCTGGTGCCCCCCAAGACCCTCGCCTTTGTCAGGTGGGTGTGCCTGTTCCGGGTGCCTCCTCGCCTTCTGCTTGAGGGCGGTTGCTGGGTGAGCATATGTGAAGAGGGCCTCTGCCAGGGTGCCTCCTCGCCTTTTGTGAGAGGCGCCTCTGTCAGGTGCCCCCTCGCCTTCTGTCAGGCGGGCCATTGTCAGGTGCCTCCTCGCCTTCTGTGAGGGGGGGCCGGGCCTCTGTGTGGTGTGCACTCGCCTTCTGTCAGGCGGGCCTCTGTCAGGTGCCTCCTCGCCTTCTGCAAGGGTGGCCTGTTGTCATAGGCCGCCCTCGCCTCTGCCAGGCATCGACGCACTCTCAAGTCCTTTCCAGGTTTGTTCTGAACGTGACGTGTAACCCTCACGCACTCTCAAGACCTGTCCTGGGAGCGCAGGTACCAGTGGCGTAGCAGCGCCGAGTTTGCAAAGGCGGCCATGCACCAGCAGACGCTGCGGGGGTGCGACACCACAGGTGGGCACGTGGCCCCGTTTTTTTGTGACGGTGGGCAAAGGCGCATAGACACAAGATGGGAGTAGGGGTGCAGACGCTGCACGAGTGCCGACAGGTGGACTGGGCGCGGGAATGCCCCCTGCTTGTGGCGTGGCGGGGGAGGTGAAGGGGCACAGACTGCGCGCCTGTGGGGGTGGCGATGCTGCGGGGGGGCGGCGTCACAGGTGGGGGCCCGCGCTGTGGGGCTGGGGGACAGGCAGGTGGGCAGTCGCCAGCCTGGCCTGCACGTGCGCTGTGCCGTGCTGTGCTGCAATTTGGCCCTCGATGTGCTCTGTGCCATGCTGTGCGCGCTGGCCTCCATGTGCGCTGTGATATGCTGTGCCTGGCAATGCCTGCAACCCACCCCTGATTCTTCGGCCCTTCTTTTGTGGGCGCAACTTCCCCTCCTGCCTGCGCATCTCTCTCCCATTGCCCGCCTGCATGCCCGTTCACCTGCCGCCTCGCTGCCTCCGCGCCTTGCAAATACTCACAACTTGCAGCAGGATGCGTGGTGCGCAGGCTAGGCCCGCAGTTCATCGACCCACTTGCCTCCCCTCCTTCCCTCTTTGCTGCACCCTCCTTTGGTTGCAGAGATTCTGGATGTGCGGTGGGCGAACGAGGACCCCAACCCGCGAGCCGTGGCGCGCGTGCAGCATGAGCGGGAGGTGTCTCTGAGGGACGCCTACGTCAGGGTGCGCATGCAAACGTGTTCTCTTGCCTTGTGCATGCTGCCGTGCATGTGCCTCGAGACCACGTCGTTTCTGTGTGTCCGGCAGCACGTGGCATCGCCAACGTCGGAGTGCGCATGCGCATGCAGTGTTATGAGCAAAGTTGTTTTGAGAAGGCATGTTGTTCTGATAACCACGCATGCCTTGCGCATCTTGCCTTGTGTGTGCCTGGAACGTATGGCACACGTTTGAAGCGTGCGTGTGCTGCTACGCCCCACATGCCAAGCGTGCTCCCCGCCTCGGACATGCGGCACAGCGTGGCGCACGCTGCTGTCGACGCCCGCCTTGCCGTCCCTCACATCGCTTTCCTCCCTGCCCCCAGCCTGCCCGCCCGCAGCGGCCTCCCCATGAATGATTCCTGCCCCCTCTTTTCCACTCCCAACCGCCCTCCAACCGCCGCCTCCCACCTTCCCACCCCATCTCCCCAACCACCCCATCTTCCCACCCACAAACTTTTCCCACCCCACTTGCCCACCCACCGTTCCCACCCTCTTAAACCACAAACTCTTCATTCCCACCCTTCCAGGCTGTCAACGACCTCCCCCCGGATGCCAAGCGCGCACGCATCCAGCAGCTGCACCTGGCCGCCACCGTGCGCCCCGGGGTCGCCTCCGCCTCCTACCCAGGTCAGATCCTCGAGGGTTTAGGGTGTGGGGTAGGATCAGGATGAGTCTAAACCCGAACTCCAAAAACCCTCCTACCTAGGTCACAACCTGTGTGCACACCGTGCGCGCCCACGCCCAGTCTTCACGTTTGGTCACAAAGGGCAGAGGGGCAGAGGGGCAGTGCCTGCGGCAGTTGTGTGGGCTGGGCGGGAGCGTGATGCAGCTGGCAGGAATGGTAGCGGGATTGGTCTGGCCGGCTCACTTTGCCCACCCAGCTGCTTGGCGCCTGCATATGGTCGGCAAGGGAAGTGACACCCTATCCACGGGCTGCCTGCCTGACCTCTGCCGCAAGCGCCCCGTCCCTCCCACCCTGGCCTGGCCCGCAATGCCACCGCCGCCCTGCTCCTCAGCAAGCGCCGCCGCCCTGCCCCCGCCTGCAGACACTGACGCTCAGTATGGGGGCGGGGGCGGCGGCTACAAGCACAACTATGAGGGGTGGGATGCGTACCAGTACCAGCAGCCGCCGGGGGGGCAGGGCTTTGAAGAGGGAGAGGAGGGGGCACCAGAAGTCGAGGAGGCACAGTGGGCGGCGTGGCATCAGTGGCAGGCGTATCAGGGCGGCGGCAGCAGTGGCGGCCACTACCCGCCGGCAGGAGGCATGGCGGCAGCTGGGGAGGACAGCTATACACGCTACCTACGGCCCGAAGACCAGTGGGCAGAACACGCGGCGGCGGCAGGCGGCGGGGGAGAACAGCAGGCACAGCAGCACCAGCAGCAGCAGGCGCAGCAGGCACAGCAGGATGAGGCTGATGCTGACCTGGCGGCTCAGGAGGCGCTGGGCCTGATTGGCGGGTATGGCAGCGACAGCGACAGCGGCAGCGACGGCAGTGGCGGGGCAGAACAGGGAGCCAGCGGGGACGGCAACAACAGCGGCAGCGACGGCAGTGGCGGGGCAGAACAAGGGGCCAGCGGGGATGGCAGCGACAGCAACAGCGACAACGACAGCGACAGGGACAGCGACGGCAGCGGCGGCAGCGACGCAGCAGAGCAGGGGGGCAGCGGGGATGCAGGAAAGCCAGAGGGCAGCGCGGGCGCGGCGGGCGGCGACAGCAGGGGCAAGGCTAGCAAAGCTGAGAAGGGTGACTAGGTTGGCTGCTCTTATTGTGTGACTCATTCCATTCGTGCATGTGCAACCGAAGCAAGTGCCCATTTGTTTTATTTTTTAAAACGGCTTTCAGAGAACGGTTGGGAGTGCCGAAGCGCACAGGCCCAGCACCACCGCAGCGGCCGCTGCTGGCACTGATTTGGGGAGCCTTGAAAAGATTTCTTGGAGCCGACACTGTCGCTGCGGCATGCTTTGCTTCACAAGAAATTGTGTGCCAACAGAATCAATGTAGAGTCAGCAATAACATTCTGCAAGCATGGAAATGGGACCACTCAGGCATCGCCGTTACTGCCGCTTGCCTTGGCGGTGCCCCCGCCGCCGCCGCCCTTTGAAGCCAGCTTCTCCACAGCTGCCAGGTCCAGGTCCCGCAGGTGAGTCAGCACCAGGTCAGCATGCGGCCGCAGCATGCCAGCTGGCAGGGAGGTGCAGACTGCGACGGCAAAGCAGCCCGCCGCCTTGGCTGCCTTCAGGCCGTTGACTGTGCCGGGAGGGTGGGGAGAGGAGGCGAAGAGGGAGGGGGTAAGAAAAGGGAGGCAAAGGAGGTGAAGAGGGAGGGACTGAGGGAAGGAAACGAGATTCAATCAGGGGTGGAGACGTGGTACAATGCATCTGCGGCGCACATGTGTGTTGCTGCAGCGCTTTAAAAAGGATGATTGCGTGAATTAGAGAGGCGAGGGAGATGGTGTGCGGTGGGTGGAGGGATGCACATGGTGCTTGCAGCTGGCGGGCGCAGCCTCCACCCGGCAAGCAAACAAGCGTGTGGCAAGGCATGGACTCACTGAGTGTGGGTTACACGTCTTTTCCAGCACAAGCCTGTGCTGCTCAATGAATCATTCAAGCATAAGATGGATGAAACACTGAGATGCCAACGCAAAGCATCGCAGGACGGCTGGCAAGGCAGAGCAGCGGGCTGACTACCTCTCCTTCACCGGGTTACCTACCTCTCAATGCCTCCCTCAATGACCCGCCACCTCCCTCCCTCCCTCCCTCCCACAGTTCCCCGCAATGACTCACTCGCACACTCCTGACCCACCCACTCACCCAAGCACTCCC
>JTEE01000025.1:1238006-1252793 GCA_002896455.3 Chlorella sp. ArM0029B | reverse complement strand
CTGCGCAGCGGCTGGCGCAGCTGCGGCGGCTTCAGACGGCGGGGGCGGAGCTGGCGGCGGGTCTGGCCGCCTGATGCTTGCGCTCTGGGGAAAGAAGGAGGTGGCACAGTTCGACAGCTGCGCATTGCTTGCTGTAACAACCGCTGCTGCCTGGAGGGCCGCTTTTGCACGGGTGATTTGCTGCGTGCCAGCAGCACGTTGGCACGGATGTGAATCAATAGGGGCGTTGGAGACGGGCGAATAGCAAGAAGTAAAGCAATGAAATGTGGGGGGCAAGGGAATGCAGGGCGCAGCCAGCAGAAAGTGGTGATGGTAGGTGGGCGGGTGGGCTGGGCCGAAATGAGCAGGTTGCAACAATCAAGGGCAAGTTATTAAAAAGCTCTGCTTAAGTGGAAGTGGGTGCAGGTACAGGGTGGACAGTTTATCCTCTACTAGCAGGTATTGCAAGTCACTCTGGTGGTTCTGTGGACCTTGCAATTTTCAGTTTACACCTAGCAGGTGGGGGTACATCTGAGAGGAGCTAGAGGTGCTGTCTTCGCCGCTGTCTCCGCCGCTGCCGCCGCTTCTTGCCCTGCTGCTGCACCGACATGCGCTGCACAGCTGCTGCGCACGCTGTGCCTCGCAGCAGGGTGACCCCCGGGTCGCGAGCCGAGGAGAAGGCCTGCGCAGCCTTGCTCTGAACCTGCAGGCGGGAGGACACGGTGGAAGCAGACAATAGGAATGAGAACCCCAACTGTGCCAGAACTCACGGTCAGAACTTGTAGTCAACACTTTACTAAACCGAACACACAGCACTGTTCAAGCAACGTGGTGACATGACGGTGACATGACGGTGTTCTCTGTCATGTTGTTATCAACTTGATGGGGCCCTTTCTTGTGTGGGTTCACTGTCACACTTTGTGTGTGTGTTTGTATGTATGTGTCGGTGCGTGCATGTGTGCATGTGTTGGCGCATGCATGTGTTGGCGTGTCTCCACAAAGGTCGAGTTTCAAGCAGGCCGTCCCTAACTGAGCCTTGCGTAGATACCAGTGCATGTGCAGTGTGTGCCACGTCACCCCATTGTGTGCCACGTCACCCACCTGCATGCCCGTGCCGGGGCAGGAGGTGAGGAAGAGCTGCCGCACGCGCAGCGCCGTGTAGGGAGGGAACTTGCGGGCTGCAGGGCAGGCACAGGGGAGTAAGCGGGAAGCAAGGGGGGTAGTCAAGAGGGGCGGGAGTGAGAACAGGTTGGCTGCCGGCAAGAGATGGAGCAAGGGGCGGGCAGTGACGAGTGGAGGGGATGTGGGCAATCGGTTGCCCCTCTCTTTGTTTCGCGAGTGGGCAGGGCAAGGGGCCCTGGGGCATGGCAAGAGAGCACTGATATGGCGAGGTGGTAGGCGGGCAGGTGGGAGGCGCAGGCTGTCGCAGGGGCGGTGGGAGCAGATATAGCAGCACATGCGACGGGGGCCAGGCTGGCGGGGCAGCTGGCTGCAGCGGCCCGCACCCGTCAATCATTAACAGCGCCGCAGCAGCACACAAGTGTGCCGCAAATGCACAATCTCAGCATGATGAAAAAAACAAAGAATCAGGGTCCGCACCTGTCATGGGACACTTGCCATCCAGAGGGTGTACATACCCGCTGGCAGCAAGCTGGCTGCCATTGCCACCGTCGCCACCGCTGCTGGTGCTGCTGTTCAGGCTGCCGTCGTTAGTGCTGGCGCTGCTGTTGCTGATGGCAGCGCGCAGGTACTGACATGCCTGCTGTGCGCTGCCGGCTGTCAGCAGGTCTGACACGGAGAAGAACAGCTTGCCAGCATCTGCAGGGAGGTCAGCAGGCACCCCCACATCTGTGTTACCAGCAGCAGCACTAAAAGTAATCTGCATTGAGAAGCACTGCACTACTACTACTTGCATGACACACATTAGTGCCCCACCTCCTTTCCTCTCCGCCCTGCACACCCACCCACCTTGTCCAGCCTCCTTTGCACCACCTTCTGCACACCCGCCCAGCCACCCACCCACATCGTCCCGCCTCCCTTCTGTTCACACCCCACCACCGCACCTTCCCCTGCTTCTTGCGCGTTCTTGCACCCCCAGCGCATCTTCTTGAACAGGCCGGGCGTGACATCCTTGGGCCTGCGCCAAAGTCCGGGGAGAAGGCCTCATAAGTTTGCAAAGTTAAGAGAGTTTGAAAGGTGTGGGCAGGCATGGATGCTGGCTGAGGACGCAGGCATGCGGTGCAGCGGCAGGCACAGGCGCGGCACTGGCTTCAACCAGTTCATTGCTCCAAAATGCTGGCACTTCCAACCCTGCTCACATATGGCTCTTGGGGCATTCGTGTCTTGAGCAGTGGAAGCCACAGACCCACAACGCACGAACCACAGTTAACCACCATACTCGACACGCCGGGCCACCCCTGCACGCACATGTAGCTGCGTGGGTGTATGTCATTGGTGCTCCAATCCGTCCACGCAATGCCCCAGCCCCCGCAGTACGTCTCGCCCTCCAGGCCCAGCGAGGCCAGCAGGGTGGGCAGGTAGTGCTCGTCTGCGGGTGGGGAGGCGGGCGGGCAGGAGCATTAAAGGGGATCAACTTTGGGTAACACATCTATATGTAGTTGAGTCTAGCCGTGCGGGGTGGGCAGGTAGTGCTTGTCCGCGGGTGGGGAGGCGGGCGGGCAGCCACACGGCTGGGTTCACATAAAGTAGCACAGCTACCGAATACGGGCACCACAGCGAGGTGGGAGGTAGTGCTGGTCTGCAAGTGCCAAGGCAGGCTGGCAATCGTAGTCACACAACACACCCACACGCGACGGGGTCTGGGGTCCGTTCGGCACCACAGATGCCCACGTGCAGATAGGGGATGCAGCAGCGCTGCCCTGCAGCCATGCCCCGGCGTCCTCCCATCAGCCAACCTCCAGCAAAACACCGGCATCGCTTGAATTTGAACACGCCAGCCGGGCAGCTCACCAGGTACGCATTCTTTCCACCGCTTCTCCTTGGCATACCACCCGCCGCACTGGTTCTTGAACCTGCAAGGCAGGCGGGGTGGGCAAGTGAGCATGCATGCCGGGCCTGCCACACTGCCACTGGTTCTTGAAGCTGCGAGGCAGGCATGGGAGGGCAGGGTGTGCAAGCGGGCATGCATGACAGGTCCGGCCAAGGCCAGACGCATGCACAGCATGCAGCGGAGGGCGCAGCTGCGGAACGACACAGGACGGCTGAGCATACTGCCCAAGCCCTCCCCGACCACCACAGCAGCCCCCGTGCGCCTGGCACCCCTAGCTCACGCGCTATACACGGCTGCGTCCTTTANCCCCCCCACACACACACCACCAGCCCACAACCGCTGCGTCCGCAATCGCCAGTTCCGCGTGCTCCCCAGCCCTGCCCTTCGTTGCATGGCAGAACCCTTTGCCCTTTAAAACTAACTAACTTTAAAAGAAATATGAACAAGCGACGTGACCTCATAACAACCCAGGCGCCCCTTGCTCACGCGCTGAACACGGCTGTGTCCGCCATCACCGCCTCGGCATGCTTGCGGGTCAGGCTGAAGAACTGGCTGCTCTTACGCCAGTGACCCTTCTTCAGGGCAGCGCTCTGTGGTGCGCAGTGAGGGAGGGAGGGACGGGCAGAAGCAGGGGCCAAGGTGAGAAAGGCAGGTTTGAGAAGACTGTGCACTTGCTTTTGCACACGTGCAGCCTTCTTAACGTTGAGCGGTCTGTGGAGAGGCAGCAAAGGAGGGAGCGATGGACGGAGGGGAAGCAGGGGGCGGAGTGAGGGGGAGCACGCTTCCACCGGAACACACACATCCGCCAATTCGCGCCTCACCCCTAAACCCAAACGACAACCTTGCCACACACACGCCCACTCACCGCCATGCCGTCCTTCCACCAATCGACGCTCATGTGCCCCTCCACACTTCCCACCCCAACCTTTCCGCCCTTCCCTGTGCGCCGCTGCCACTCACTGCCATGCCGTCCTTCCACCTGCCGACGCTCATGTGCCCCTCCCTGCAGGCCCAAACTTCAAACTCAAACCTCGCGTCCTTTGGCCCTGCCACCCACACGCCCACTCACCGCCATGCCGTCCTTCCACCAATCGACGCTCATGTGCCCCTCCACACTTCCCACCCCAACCTTTCCGCCCTTCCCTGCGCGCCGCCGCCCCTCACCGCCGTGCCCTCCTTCCACCGGTCAAAACATCTCTTTGCTCCCACCCTGACCCAAACCCGACACGCGGTGAGTGGGCGTGTGTGTGGAGCGGGCAGAGTTGTTTGTCCCTCCACCGATCGACGCTCATGTGGCCCTCCTTGCAGCCCCGCACCCTGACTTATGCAAAAGAAAGAAAGAAAAAACATGACATGATGTAACTTGGCCCACTCGGCACCCCGCCTAGGCGCCACTCACCGCCATGCCGTCCTTCCACCGGTCGACGCTCATGTGCCCCTCCCTGCAGGCCCGCACCCGGGACCTGCCCTCGTGCAGCAGCTGCTGGTAAAAGGTGAGTGGGTCGTAGAGCGGGATGTCGCTTTCGCTGACCAGCACAAACCTGCACACACATGGCGAGGGAAGGGCCTTGTGGGAAAGGGTGGAAAGGGCGTGGGGAGGGAATGCCCACTTTCTGCCTGCCTTCAAATCTGTCCAACCACATGCCCACCACCCAGAGATGCGGAAGCCTAGGCTCTCTGAGAGTCTGCGCCAGCCAGCACCAGCCCATCACCTCCCGGTCCTGCCCCCCCCACTTGTAAAGGAACCCAAAGCACACACAGCGCCTCCCCCAGCAGTGCCCGCTCGGCTTCCATGATGGCACCGCTGCCTCCCCTTGTCTGCCTCCACATGTGCCCACCCTCCTGCCCACCAGGCGCTCAAGAACGGGCTCTATGAGGCCCTCTGAGCGTCTCTGTCATGTCATTATGTCCCTTCATACACACCGGCACTGTCTTGTGAAGAACAATTCCACAGGGAAACAGCGCACCGCTCGTTCTGTGGGTCCCGCAGTGCCTCTGCCAGCAGTGCCCGCTCAGCTTCCATGATGCCCGCGCCGCCCCACCAAGACTTGATGCGGGCCGGAATCACGCGGCCCTGGAACAAGGGCTGGTACTCCAGGCCTGCACAGGGAGGCAGGGTTGGCAAGCACATCATTCTGAGTTACGCTTTCTTGGGCTGTGAAAAACACGAATGAGGGGAAAAGAAACATGAGGGCGGACGTGCAGGAGGAACAAACGCTTACATGAAGACAGGCAGGGAGGCGAGCACTTCAAGTCTGTGGCAGATCAGGGCTCTGAAACAAGGGCTGGTGCTTCAGGCCTGCACAGGGAGGCAGGGTTGGGGGATCTTCTGGCCGGGCAAGTGATGGAACAAAAACTGTGCAGCAAGCTGCAGGCAGGCAGGTAGGCAGGTAGGCCGGCAGGCAGGCCGGCAGGCAGGCGGGCAGCCATGCTGGCAGGCAGGCGGGCAGGCAGGCGGGCAGGCAGGCGGGCAGCCATGCAGGCGGGCTATTCACCACAAAAAAACACCTGCCTTTGTAGTCGGGCGGGGCGTGGACGTAGATGGAGAAGAGGTGTTGAGGTGGCAGCAGCGTGGTGGCGCTGCCCTTGAGGGCTGAGGAGATGGCAGCAGCGGTGCCGGTGCAGGCGGCTTGGATGTGCTGCCAGCTGGCGGCCGCTGAGTCAGCAGGGCCGCACAGCGCCTCCTGCACCCGCCATCCAAAACAAACATATCAAAGCGATTGAGTGCCGGCAGTGGTCTACACCCCGGCGGCATCAACACCAAAGTTATTGATACTCGAATTACGCAAGTAGCAAGTGTCAAGCAGCAGCAGGGCCAGCGAGGGCACCAGCACCGGCGCCAGCGACGGCATCAGCGGCATCAGCAGCAGCCCGGCGCAGCGCAGATCAGGCGGCAGCCCCTGCACGTCTGTGCACACCTGCACAGCGGGCAGCGCCTGACGGGAAGGCAGGCCTGCAGGGGCCTAACCCACACGCCTGCACCCACAGCATTCACTCGAGCATCTTAGAACCCTGAACACGCTCACCCTAACACGCAACAGCAAACAAGCAGACAAGCCAGCAGGCAACAAGCGCACTTGCACGGTGGGCAGCGCCTGTTGCGGGACCAGGCCTGCCACGTCCCACACTCACATCTCTGAACCCCTTAAGCTCACTGTAAGAAGCAGCACGCAATCAGGCAACAGCACACCTGCAAGGTGGGCAGCGCCTGTTGCGGGACCAGCCCGCCTGCACCCACATCATTCACTCGAGCATCTAAAGCCCTCAACAGGCTCACCCTGACAACCCGCAACAAGCAAACAAGCAACAGCACACCTGCACGGTGGGCAGCGCCTGTCGGGGCACCAGCCCTGCCGCGTCCCACATCCAAAGGCGCCACAGCTTTTCGTGGGCCATCCGTTTGGTTGTGAGGAAAAGGAGGGCCACTTTCTTGACGTACAGCGCCTGCAGGGGGGGAGGGCAAGGGGCAGGGGGCAGGGTGTGTGGGGCAAGGGGTGCATGGGGAGGGCAGGGGGCACGGGGGCAACGCGTCACAACGGGCGCCTGCAGGGGGGACGAGCAGGGCGCATGAGGCAAAGGGATCACAACGGGCGCTGCACTGAAGTACGTCGCCTGCAGGGGGGCTGCAGGGTGCAGGGTGCAGGGGCCAAGTGGGTGCGGCGGGCGCATGCGCTAACGTGCAACGCCTGCAGGGTGTGTGAGGGTGCACTGTGGCGCGGCAGGGTGCGCAGAGACTTCTGCGTGGGGTGGGCAAAAGGGTCTGGGCAGCCTGGCACAGGGAGTGTTGGTGCCAGATGGCTTTGGTTTCACTGTTTCATGATGGAGTGGCACATCAGCAGCTGCAGCGTACTGGGAAGAAGCCAGCGGGGCAGGCTTGACCGCGGTCGCATTGAAGGCAGGCGGGCACGCAGGGAAATTGAAAGCAGTGTGGGAGAAGCAAGGGCAGAAGCTTGGGCTGGCAGAAGGGCTCCTAGGCGTAACTATCACGCCTGCCTCCCCTGGCAAGCAGGGCACTGCAGCTCCGCCCCCGGCAGGCCCGCCTTTTGGGAGCAAGCAAGCAAGCAGCAAGCAAGCAAGCACACCTCGCTGCACGCTGCGCCGCTGGCGCTCGGCGCCGCTGAGGCCGCCGCCACCGCGGGCTTGCCCTTGCCCTTGCTCGCCTGGGCTGGCGCCCCACCGCCGCTGCCAGCTGGCCTGCCGCCGCCGGCTGGCTTGCCGCCGCCTGCTGGTTTGCCGCCACCGCCGCTGCCGCTGCTGATGGCTGGCTTAGTGCGGGCCGGTTTGATCCCCAAGCGGTTTAGCGTCGCCACGTCCATTTGCTTATAGGTGCTGTAGTAGGCAACATCCTCCTCCATCTCTGCCTCTCTGCCCTCATCTTCCCACTCATCGGAGGGCTGCTCCTGTGGCAGTGGCGGAGCGCTGCCCAGCTGCGCCGCTGGCAACTGCTCAGGCTGTGCCGCTGCTGAGCCCGTAAACGCTGCCGTTGACAGCCTGCCGATGCTCAGCTGCAGGCCAGCACTCAGCCGCAGCTCGCTGCTGCCCGCTCCGAGGAAGAGCAGGGCTGTGGCGGCAGCTGCGGTGATGGCCGCGGCAGCCAGCAGGCGGAGCGGCGCCCGGGCGGTCCGTTGACCGCTGGCGGCAGCAGCGGCGGGGGCGGCCGTCGCGCCCATACCGCCTCGCTACGCAAGGCCGGGTATCACAGTGCGCCCCATGCGCCGCTCCGGGGCACAGCAAAGGCACAGGCAGCCTGCACGCTCCAACCAACCCCAGCGAGCCGCGGGAGGACTGCCGGCACACTGCTGCAAATTTCCCTATATTTTTCGTCTCACGAAAATGTATGAAGCACTGCTGCAGCTAGCGGCAGGTAGGGCTGTTTTCCGAGCAGAAGTGCAGAGGTGGCGCCACGCGGCAGGCAGCACGCCAGCGGCAAACAAGCCCATGCATATGCTGAACACTGGAGAGCAGCACGGGCTCTGGAGGAGCAGCTAGTCCGACCACATGTTGATTGCATGCTCTGAGCTTTACTGAGCATACTGAGCTGCGCAGCACTTCGTGTCAACAAGAGCGCTGCTTATAGGGGTTGGACAACCAAGCCGAGATGTCGGACGACGAGGGGCTCTTCAAGCCCGCCGCCAAAGGGGGCTTCCCCGCCGCCTCGGCCTCCGACTTTGTGGAGTTCGGCTGGACCGATGAGAAGGACCGAAAGATGTCCGGGCGGCGCAAGAAGCTGCAGCGGAAGGTCAAGCCGGGCAGCTTTGGTGAGCGGCGGCAGGGGCGGTGGCGGCAGGCAGCAGTGTGCCGCCAGTCGTGCAAGAGCAGGAGACATCTGTAGCGTGCCTTGCCCCTGCACGCTGAGCAGAATGTGTGGGCTGTGAGGCATCCAAGCAGGGAACACCACTGGCCGCGCTCAGGGCCGCAGGGCACGGCTTTGCTGGATGGTCAGGTCTCCACTGCTGCCTCGCCCATGATGCAACCCGCTGCCTGACGCCACAAGGGAGAGCTGAAGCCTATTATTTGCAGTCCCTGTCATCTTACGAGCACACCACCCTACGCTGCCTCCACCCGCTCCCTGCCTGCCTGCCTGCCTGCAGATACCATGGGTCTGAGCGACCCGCTGCTCAAGGCGATCCGGCGCAAGGGCTACCGCCTGCCCACGCCCATCCAGCGCAAGACGCTGCCGCTCATCCTGCAGGTCCGTTTCATTCATGCACTCATGCATGTTGAATTGGCTCGTTGGGAAGCACAGCGTTGGGCTGAAATGACGTGGAACCCTCCCTCAGTCGGTCGGTCTGCAGATGAGAACCCGCCACCGCTGCTGGGAGACGCACGCCTGTGCCGCTGCAGACAGACACATGTGCCGCTGCCGCTGCGTTGTTCGCCGCGCTGAGCGTGCTAGCAGTGCTGGCAAGCCGCCCTGGCTCCGGCTGCTGGTGTTGCTGCTGCTGCGGTCATGTGATGATGCTCGCCGCCGCTGCTGCTGTGCCGCTGCGTCGAGCGTGCTTGCATTGCTGCCAAAATGCCCTGCTGCTGCCTGCTGCTCCGGTCGCGTGACGGCGCTGCTGCTGCTGGCCACTGCTAGCTCCTCCTGCTGACAGCTGCTGGTGCTGCTGCCACAGGGGCTGGACGTTGTGGGCATGGCGCGCACAGGCTCCGGCAAGACCGCCGCTTTTGTCATCCCTCTGGTAGAGCGGCTGAAGCTGCACAGCGCGCGGGCGGGGGCACGGGCCGTCATTCTGTCGCCCACGCGTGAGCTGGCGCTGCAGACACACAAGGTTGTCAAGGAGCTCAGCAGGCAGAGCGACCTGCGCACGGCAGGTGCGGTGGGTTGTGAGATGTGCCGGGGCAGTGGGGGGCAGTGTGGGGAAGCTGAGCAGGCAGAGCGACCTGCGCACGGCAGGTGCGGCGCAGGGTGCAGGGTTTGCTTTGTAACGCTGCAAGGGAATTTGGAGGTCGGGGCAGGGCGCTGCAGACACACGAGGCTGTGGATGAGCTGAGCAGGCAGGCAGAGCGACCTGCGCACGGCAGGTGATGCAGAGGCGGGAAGTGGTGGGGAGCTGAGCAGACGGGCAAAGCGACCTGCGCACGGCAGGTGGTGCAGAGCTTGCTGCTCAAAAATGCGTGCTTGCGTCATATCGTCTGTCCCATCTGCTGTCCTCATCTCCCTTCCTCCCCCTCACCTTTGCTCCTCCTTCCTTCACCCTCCTACATGGCGTTCCCACCTTTCTTTTCCCGCAGTGCTAGCGGGGG
This sequence comes from Chlorella sp. ArM0029B, assembly GCA_002896455.3. NCBI lineage: Eukaryota > Viridiplantae > Chlorophyta > Trebouxiophyceae > Chlorellales > Chlorellaceae > Chlorella > Chlorella sp. ArM0029B. Next base: position 1,243,057 of record JTEE01000025.1, on the reverse strand, counting down.
GGGACAGCATGGAGGCACAGTATGCTTCACAAGTGACCATCTGCCCCATCTGCTGCCTCTTCTTCCCTGCCCTCACCCTCATTCCCGTCACTATCTGCCCCATCCGCTGTCTCTTCTTCCCTGCCGTCATTCACCCTCCCCCCATGTTTACACCTTCCTTCTTCCCCTGCAGTGCTGGTGGGAGGCGACAGCATGGAGGCACAGTTTGCTGAGCTGGCGGCGTACCCAGACATCCTGGTGGCCACGCCCGGTGAGCTAGAGATCCGGAAGTCGAGCAAGACATGATCTTTCTCTTTCCTGAGTGTGCTTACATGTGCGGCGGTGCAAACTACGGGGGTACATATTCCTTGCACCACCTCAACTTGCCCACCCCCTTGTCTCCCCCCGCAGGCCGCCTGATGCACCACCTTCAAGAGGTGGAGGGCATGAGCCTCAAGGGCTGCGAGTACCTCGTGTTCGACGAGGCCGACCGCCTCTTTGAGATGGGATTTGCGGAGCAGCTCAAGCAGATTCTGTCAAATGTGGGACCCCAGCGCCAGACGCTGCTCTTCTCCGCAACGATGCCCAAGGCACTGGCCGAGTTTGCGCGGGCGGGGCTGAAGGAACCGGAACTGGTGAGTTTTGACAGTTTTTTTTTAAGGACGGACCAAACTTATTATCTCTAATTGAGGGAGGAATGGCTGAGTGGCTGAAGGCACTGGTTTGCTAAATCAGCGTACATTTTTGAGTTGTATTGGCTGATCAGTGCTGTGGTTTTGTGATTTGAGGGCGGGGTTGGAGGCGAATCCGTTTGTGCGGGCGGGGCTGAATTCAGGAGCCGGAAGTGGTGAGTAGTAAGGTTGAGAGTTTTGCCGCGGGTTTTGGGGAGCGATTCGAGATTTGTGTGTTTCCCCCTCGTGGCCTGTTGAGCCAGAAGCGCATGTGTCTCCGCTCTGCCCCCCCCTGCTCTGCCTCACCTGTGCCCCCCCGTCTCCCCGCCCCCTGCTGTGCCTGCTGTGCCTGCTGTGCCACAGGTGCGCCTGGATGCCGACACCAAAATCTCGCCAGACCTCGGCCTCGCCTTCTTCACTGTCAGGTCCGTGCCCTGCACCTGGTGCATGGGCTCTTCTTTCTTTTTGACATGTAATTGGATGATTTTATACATCTATTCCATGAATATATAGACGTTTTGGAGCACTTTCCGCTGTATGAGGTCACCTGGAATTTAGCCATACTGAGGTTTTGACAGGTGGCAGCTGCCTAACAACGCGAAAGCTTTCGGTTTTGGCCATAAATCGCCCCCCGTCCCTGTTCGAAGCCCTCCAAAACGTCTATATATGAAATACCGCGGAACAAAGTCGCTCCATGGCGGCCGTCAGCGCATTCCAGCCGGCCGCTTTATCGCCGGCTGGAATGCGCTGTCGGTCTCCATGGAGCGATTTTTTTCCGCGGTATTTAGTACATGGTGGGGCTTCCCGCCAGGAAGCCGTGGACACAGCGGGTCTGAGGCGTGGTTCTGCACACGGCGGGTATGGTGCCTGAATGCATTGCCAGCTGCGCGCAACGGGGGCCAGTCCTTTTCACGGTGCGTCGCTATGGGGTGATCAGGACATGGGAGAAAAGTTTGACTGAAATGTGGGAAGGACAGCAGGCCCCATACAGGCTTCAAGGCACCCTGTCTGTCGAAGTCGACACGTCCCAACCGTTGCGGCCACTCTGGCAGGCCCCTTGCCCTGCTGTCAAGCGAGGAAGTGCAGCGTCTGTTTCAAGCACCACCCAGCTCCCGGCAACTGCTTGCTATGCCACCCATTGCACATTGCAGGCACGAGGACCGGCCCGCCGCCCTGCTCCTGTAAAGAAAGGAGGTGCATTGCCTGTGTGTGACTATGACTGAACTCCCGGCAACCGCTCGCAATCCCACCTATTGCAGGCACGAGGACCGGCCCGCCGCCCTGCTCTTCCTGCTGCGCGAGGCCATCCCAAGCGAGCAGCTGACCATCGTCTTCACATGTGGGTGGCCCACCCCGTGTTAATGTGGCAGTGCTGCTGCTGGTGCTCTTCGCTGTCGTGGCACCCCTGCTGCTGACCTGGCACCCCTGCTCTGACCTGGCACCCCTGCTGCTGACCTGGCACCCCTGCTGCTGATTTAGCAAGCCCCTGCGTGCACACGCGACCGCTGTTTGCCTGCTGACTGGGTGCCGCTGCGGACCTGGCACCGCTGCTGGACCACAGAGCTTGCACCGGCACAGCCTCGCGCTGGCTTGTTGGAAACCCACGGGCCCCATGCCTCTTCGTCTCCCTCCCTTGTGGCCGCCTCCCTGCCTGCAGCCACGCGCCACCACATGTATTTCCTGCCCTAAACCCTAAACCCTAACCCTAAACCCTAAACCCTAAACCCTGCAGCCACGCGCCACCACGTGGAGTTCCTGCACTCCCTTTTGGAGCGTGAGGGAATCGACAGCGCCTATGTGCACGGCAGCATGGACCAGGTGCGCAGCCAGAGGAGGTGGCGGCAGTGAGAGGAGGTGGCGGTGGGGCGGGGCGGGGTGCAGAAGCAGGAGGGCATCAGTACAACTTGAGGGCCCAGGGAGGATATTAAGTGCTTGGCAGCTTGGTCAGGGTGGATGCGTTGCCAACCAAATCTGTTTTTCATATATATTTTTGTCTGTTTGTATCTCTCTTATTTGTGTACATTGCTGGTAAGAGTGAGGGGCTGACATGGTCGCCATGGGGGGTGGGAGGGGGCGGGGAAGGACATGCAGCGCCCCCCCCGGGTGCCCCTTCCCTCCCTCCTCTTCTTCCAATCCCTTCTTTCTTCTCCCTCGATTCCTCTCCACAGGCGGCCCGCAAGATCCACATTGCCAAATTCTGCGCCTCAGAGGTGCCCCCTCCCCTCCCTCCTCTCCTTCCAAAACCTTGAAGCCATTCCCTTCTTTCTTCTCCCCTTTTACCTCTTCCGCCCCCACCCTCTGCACAGGCGGCCCGCACGATCCACATCGCCAAACTCTGCGCCTCAGGGGTGCCCCGTCCCCTTCCTCCTCTCCTTCCAATCCCTTGTTTTTTACTCTCCCTCGATTCCTCTGCACAGGCGGCCCGCAAGATCCACATTGCCAAGTTCCGTGCCTCCCGTGTGCGGGTGCTCATCGTGACAGACGTGGCGGCGCGAGGCATCGACATCCCGCTGCTCGACAACGTCATCCACTACGGTGCGCCACAATTCTGTACTGCCTCACACCCAGCTTGCATAGGCCTCTGTGTTTTTAGTTTTGTCCTGGTGCATGCCTCGACAACGTCATCCACTACGGTGCGCCACTTGTGTTCTCATTCGTTCGTTGATGAGCCCACCGTGTGCAGGGCCCCTTGTTAAACAAGAAGCCTCGTTTTCGGGGCCTGGTACAGCTCTTCCAGGGGTCTATGCAGAAGGAGGGCGCCGGCCGCGCCGTGTGGAAGCAACGGCCGTGCCCAGCAAGCGAACCTGCCTCCCCCGCCCGCCTCTCCCAACTGCCTCCCGGCTGAGTCCCCTCTCTCGCTCCCTCTCTCACCTGCCCAACCAACCAACCAACCACACACGTGCAGACTTCCCCCCCAAGCCCAAGCTGTTTGTGCATCGCTCCGGGCGTGCCGCCCGCGCCGGGCGCTCGGGCACCTCCTTCTCCCTCCTCACACGGTAGGGTTTAGGGTTTAGGGTTGTTATGACTACTTGGGGTTCCTAGGCACCTCCTTCCCCCTCCTCACACGGTGGGCTGGCTTGGGAGGGCGGGGCTAGTGTACAAGTGTTTGTGTGTAGAGAGGGCGGGGTTGGTATAGAGCTTGGGCGTTTGACCTAAACTTCGTTGAGAACTAGAAGAATGATCACAACTCTCCTCACGCGGTGGGTTGCATAGGGGTGCGGGATGCAAATGCGAGGGTTTTTGTGTGGGGGGGGGGTGAGCGTTCCCTTTGTCACCGTTGGCTGCCAAATTTACCACCCATGTTCCACCGTGCAGGGATGAGATGCCCTTCCTGCTGGACCTCCATCTCTTCCTCTCCCGCCCCCTGCGCCCCGCCACGGTGCAAGGCATCCGCGAGGCGGCGGCAGAGGCGGCCACGCTCGTGCCCGAAGCAGGCTCCGTCTACGGCACCTTCCCACAGGTGAGGTTTCTGAGCCTCGCACTTTTATTTTTATTTTTTTGTGCTCGTGCCCGAAGCAGGCTCCGTCTACGGCACCTTCCCACAGGTGGGTGGGCCTTGTTGCATCAGATGCTGCCGTAACGTAACGTGTGGACAGCACGTTACGACCCCCTGGTGCGTGAGCGTTCAACGTGTTTTTGTAGTCAGTTCTGGGGTGAACGGCACATTCCCGCAGGTCAGGTTTCTGAGCTTCTTCGCAACCTGCAAAGTGTGTGCTGTGATGGGTTGGGCAAAGGGGGATTCTGCCGTCTGAGGCACCCTCCCGCTTGCGGGCTGCCTGTGCGTCTGCTCCTGCGCCTGCTCCTGCGCCGACCTGGAGGGAGGGAGTGCCTGGCAGGTCACAGGCGCTCAAATGGATCGAATCATGATTTGGTGTTGGGTTTCCCAGCCGCAGGTCGCCCTGCGCAACGCCCTCGTGTGCATGCGCTCCCTCCGCACCAGTACAATCTCCAAACTAACTTGCAGCTTAGTTGCACATCTTTGATTGTAGAATGATTGTACATTTTGATGTTTTGCAGGTGGCCCTGGACGACGCCCTGGTGCGCGTCCGCTCCGTGCTGGCCTCCTCCCACGACCTGGAGAGCCAGCTGCGGTCGGCAGAAAACGCGTTCCGCCTGTACCTCAAGACGCGGCCGGGGGCGGCGCAGGAGAGCGTGAAGCGATCCAAGACGCTGCCAAAGGTGGGAGGGGGAGGGGAAGGGGGTTTTAGTATTTAGGGTCAGGGTTTGAATGGGGGGAAGGGGGTGGGCTGGGGGGGCTGGGTGTCTGCTTTTTTTCTCTCTCGTTTCTTTGTTACTTTGAAGCCCAAGACGCTGCCAAAGGTGAGGTGGGAGGGGGTGGGGGCTGTGTGTGTGCTGCTTGGTGTCTGTGTGCCTTATACTATGTGTGTGCCTTGCGACGCT
>JTEE01000025.1:1222816-1233329 GCA_002896455.3 Chlorella sp. ArM0029B | reverse complement strand
GCCTGGCGGCGGCAGCAGCGGCGGCAGCGGCGGCTTCAAGGGCGGCAGGCCCAGCGGCGGCGCCGGCGGCTTCAAAGGACAAGGGAAGAGCGGTGGCGGCGGTGGCGGCTTCAAGGGGAAAGCGGGCGGCGGCCTCAAGCCGCGCGGCGGCGTCAGCAAGGGCGGCGGCGGCGGCAAGGGGCGGCGGTAGCCTGGGCAACCCTTTTCGTCTGCCCTAGAACCTAGCACGACTGCACCACATGCACTGCACACACACACACATGCGCACTGTTGTGATTTGTAACTGATCCCCTGTCTTTTGGTGGGGCAATGATGGTTCACTTGAGTGCTGCCTGGGTAGCTGGGTCCCGGTCACAGCGCATCAGGGTGATGACTCTCACCGCCACCTGTGCCAGCCGCCTGAGGCACGGCAGGGGCTGCCAACACAGCACAGCACAGCACGGGTTGGCGAGCACCTGCTTGCACACTTCCTGTCTCACAATTGTGCCCCGCAGGCTTGGGTTACGGAGCTGGGCCAGGGTTAGCGGGGTGCAGTCACAGGTTTGGGCGGGCGCACGACCCAGCGCGGTGTCAGCTCTGTGAGAAGTCCAGCGGGCACCCCACCACCACAGTGTGCAGCTGTACAGCTGTGCTGCACGTGCAAAGAGGGGCCCGAGTCAGGGCGCATGGTAAGGTTGAGAACGGGTGACCAGCTGAGCTGGCCGAGCGATGGGTGCACGGCAGCTGCCTAGTTAGCTCATCCCGTGCCTGGTGGGCTGTGCTGTGCCTCGGTGTGCAACTAGGCGGCTTGATGCCACTAGGAGATACGCCTCGGATGGGCGTCCTATTCACACTGCCCACTGCCTGAGTCCGCCCATGGCGCCGCCTCATGTCAGCCGCCGTGCACAGCGCAGCGTCAGCAGGGTGCAGGGGCCGGACCAAAGTCGCGGCACCCAACTCGCGCACTTACGCCGCTTTGTTCTTGCCGGCTTGATCTCGCATTCACCCGCCATGAACCCCACCAGCGGCCCAGCCGCTGCTGCTGGCGCCGGCCCCACCGCTACCTCCGGCACAGTGCGCCCAGGCCGCATAGTTGACCCTGCCCAGCCCGCGGACGCTCCTGGGCGGCGCTCCACCTCGTCCAAGGGCCGCGAGGCGGCCCTGCAGCAGGCAGACCCGCCGCCGCCGCAGCTGCCGTCGGAGCAGGCAGACCCGCCGCCGCAGCAGCAGCTGCCGTCGGAGGGGCTGCCTTTGGAATACCTGCCCCCGCTCCCCTTCGAATTCGAAGACCTCCCACGCCCCTTCATGCTGGCTTCCGGCCCCACCATCAGCTACCCCCTGCCCGCCAGCCTGGACATGTCTGGCACACACGTGATCATTACCGGAGGTGGGGACCCGGCCACAGAGGGCGTGCCATTTGCAGTCCTCGCCGTGCCGCGCGCCTCGTGTACCATACCATCTGCACGAAGTGCACCACCCTCTCCCTACCCTTCACCCGCTCACCATCCCCCGCCCTTCCGCCCACTGGCCCGCCCTGGCAGGAACCAGCGGCGTGGGGCTGGAAGCAGCCAAGGTGGGTGGAAGCAAGTTGTGGGGGGGCCAAAGGGCGGGGCGGGGCACCGTCAGCACAAGTGAACACTTGAGGACAGCCTGGGGACAGCCAGAGGACAGCCAGAGGACAGCTTGAGACAGGCAACCAGCAGCTGGGAGGAGGAGGCAACAACGTGAACAGCCAGCCAGCCAGAAGGCTTGTGGTTGAGTAAGCCAACAGGGAGTTACGTAAGGGCACCGTGGGGAATCGAGGAGGCGCCAGCCCGCAGGGTGTGCCTGCCTGCTTGGCCCTTCCACCATCCCTTTTTCGGCTCCTCACTACCCCCTCCTTTGCACATGTGTCAGCATCACAACCTCTCCTCCCTCTTGCCCCCCATGCAGACGCTGTGCGCCAAGAACGCCCACGCCACCCCTCTGGGCGTTCCTTCAACCCTCCCCTCTCTCTCTGCCTCCGATCCAGATGCTTTGCCAAGATTCTTAATGCAGCCGGGCCCTCTGTCACCCATCGTTTTGCACCTTCCCTCCTGTGCAGATGCTGTGCGCCAAGAACGCCCACGTCTACATCCTGGGGGACCGCGAGGACAAAGGCCGGGAGTGAGCGGGCGGGACCAGCAAAATCCTAGAAAATACATGGGTTTGTTTGCCTTTATAAGTCCAAGTGTTTTACCAACCTGCGGCGCTCCTGCTCAACAAACGACCTGTCTGCGCCTGCCGGTGTGCAGCTAGTGCTGAGCGGTGTGCCGCGCTGCCTGCGCCTGTGAGATCTTCCACTGCAACTGACACAGGTTCACATCCATGTGCTCTCCAAGTGTCCCCGCCAGCCCTGCATTTGCCGACATGCGCACGCAACGTAGTGCAGTGCCCGCCTGCCGTGCTCGGTTCCCCCCCAGGCTTGGCCTCTCACCGGCCCTGCCTGCCTGCCTGCCTGCCCTCTCACCCGCCACCTCCCACCCCGCATGCAGCGCCCTGCGGCGGGTGCAGCAGGCGGTGCCCAAGGCACGGGTCGACTTTTTCGAGTGCGACATGACCTCCCTCAAGTGAGTAATGAGGTACATGTGGCACATGAGTACCTCGTCAGCTACTGGCTTACAGTGAGCCGACCTGGGGTCGCATACCGTGAGTCAGCATGGTGTAACGTACCCCGGGCTGGCTTTGTTGAAGGAACAACATAACCCTACAGTTAAAGGAACAACATAACCACACAGTTAATGAGCCAGTGAACGAGCATGGGCATTGGAAGGAGTCTACCTCAGTTCCCAGAAGCGAGCAAGGGGGCGCTTCTCACCCAAGCCCGCGCTGGGCGGGCAGCAAGCGAAGACAAGGAGGGCGGGTTGGCAGTGCACCTCAAGTACCTTTGCATCACACATGCCTTTCTCATGTAGCTTATACCGTGTGCACCGTTATATTTTGTCCCGCAGGTCCATCCGCATGTTTGTGGCGGCCTTCCGCTCTCTGGGCGTGCCCCTGCACGTGCTGGCCCTCAGCGCCGGCACCTTCCTCTGGCCCTACCGCAAGTGAGGCGCCTCTTGAGGCAGGCACCGGCAATCAACTTGTATCAATGTTGATGAGGGGCCACATTTCAAGCCCGCAGGGAGCTAGCAACGGCTGCATGGGACAGGGTTGGGGGCGAGAGTGCCGGTGGTGCATGGCATGGGGGGCCGAGGGCGTGCTCCAGGGGGCACCTATGAGAGCCGCTTTGCTGTGCTGTGCTGTGCTGCGCTGTGCTGTGCTGCGCTGTGCTGTGCTGTGATATGCTGTGCCGTACTGCGCTGTGCTGTGCTGTGCTGTGCCTGGCTGCAGGACGGCCGAAGGTTTTGAGCTGGCCCTGGCCTCCAACTACTTGGGCCACTTCTACCTGTCACACCTGCTGCTGCCCGAGCTGCTGGGTGAGAGCTGGGGGCAGGGGCTGCGGGAGGGGGGGCAAAGTTGAAGTTTATGCCTGCAGTGACTGCTGCTGCCCCAGCTGCTGTGTGAGAGCTGGGGGCAGGGGCTGGGGACGGGCAGGGGCAGTACCCGCAGCACTTGCTGTTGCCCGAGAGATTTGTGGGGTTGGATGGCACTGAATTGGAAGGGCAGTAGCAGCAAGTCTGTTTAAGTCGGCAGTGGCAGCTGAAAGCGGAGCGCACCCTGCTGCTGCCTGAGCTGCTGGGTGGGGCGTGGGGCAGGGGCTTGGGGCATGGGGCACAGCGGCAGTACCTGCAGTACTTGCACTACCTGCAGCAGCTGCTGGCCTGAGCGGCTGGGTGGGAAACTCAAGGGCGTAGGGGTGGCACTGTGTAAAGTGCCTGCTGCTGCCCGGGTGATCCCTGCGGAGCAGGGGCAGTGCATGCCGAAGCTGCTGCTGCCGCCGCAGGGTGCATTAGGCCCGAAAAAACAAACCCATCAAGTGCTGTGCGTCCCTTTGCTGCTGCCCATTTGACTCCCAATGCTGCTCCCTGCTGCTGCTCGACACCGCTGCTGGCTCCCAGTGGACTTGAACACGTAATCGGTTGATCGGTTGATGGATTGTTTGTGTGCTGCTGCCGCCCCCGCCCCCCCCGCAGCCGCCACCCCCTCCCGCATCATCTGGCAGTGCTCCGCCTTTGAGCAGCTGGGCACGCTGCAGTGGGGAGACATAGGTGAGTGGTACCGCTGCATTGGCTATTCTGAGTGCTTCCTGTCTGTCAGGCCTCGAGCACACGTGTTGTGTAGTGGGTCACGGTGTCTATGCATGCTGCACAATGGCTGCGCTGGGCACACTGCAGTGGGGAGACATAGGTGAGCCACAACTGTGTAGCTGCATGCTGCTGGCAAGATTTTGTCCATAGTGGGGCAATGGCTGCGCTGGGCACGCTGCGCTGGGCACGCTGCAGTGGGGAGACATAGGTGAGCTGCAGGTTGATTCATTCAGCCAGTTTGTTTGTATACCCTGTTTTCATGTTTTCATGTTTTCAGGGACTTGTGGTGCATGCCTCGTCAATCTCTCCGAATTTGGTCAGTCCTGAAGTTAAAGCCTCTTCCAGGGGATGTGAACAACTGTAACGACTAGAGTAAACTGGAATAGGTGAGCTGCACGTGTTCAGCTGCATGCTGCTGGCCATGGCTGCTGGCAAGATTTTGTCCATAGTGGGGTGGCTGCGCTGGGCACGCTGCAGTGGGGAGGCATAGGTGAGCTGCCGCACAGCGTGGTATTGCTGCAACCCCCACCCTGCCCCATGTGACCTTTGCTGGCTCCCTCTTGACTTTAACTGTGATTCATTGATTGATTAATGATTGTATGTGGCAAACTCTGACTGCTTTCAGAAAGCAGTCCGGATTTACTCCCGACTGCTTTCCGAAAGCAGTCCGGATTTACCACGTACAACCATGTATCAATCAATCAATCAATCAATCACATTTCAAGTGAAGAGGGGAGAATCTCCATTTCGGGCCTCGAGCACCGCGTGTGTTGTGCAACGGATGTGCTGGGCATGCTGTGCAACAAGTGTGCTGGGCATGCTGCACAACAAGTGTGCTGGGCACGCTGCAGTGTGGAGACCTGTAGGTGCCATGGGTTGTCCATTTGAGCTTTGTGTTTCAGCTTTGGCCGTGCTGGGCTTGCTGCAGTGGCTTCCCCCTCTTGCCAACGTGGCTCCTGCTCGTGTGAATCTGGCCCCTGCACAGCCCGCCTCCACCGCTTGCGCTTGTGATTGACACTCCTTGCTTGAACCTACCGGCCACTGCTCGTCTTGCCCATCACGTCAGCATTTCTAGGTCCTCATTCAGCGCCTATCGTGTTCTTTCAAGTCACGCCTGCGAAACCCTTTGCAGGCGGAGAGCATGCCTGCAATTCGAACCCCTTCCTCACTTCTTCCTCCACTGACAGTTCTCTCACATCTCTTGTGAGATGTGAAGACCTCTTGTTGTCATGCTCGGCAACTTGAACCTGTCCCTGTGTACCTCCACTCCCTTCACATTTCACGGCCCTCCCAAAACACCTCTTGCCTTCATGCTCGGCGACACCCTGTGCAGGCGGGGAGTATGCACGCGACTCAGACCTGTGGCAGTACGCCAACTCCAAGCTGTACTGCCTCATGGCGGCGCGGGAGATGGCGCGCCGCCTCAAGGTGAGCTAGCTGTTGGGATGCTCTTTCAGGGTGTGTTCAGGGTCACCTAGTCCTCAGGGTGTGTTCAGTCTTCAAAGTGTGTTCAGGTTTGATTTGGGTTCATTAGGGGTTTGTGTTGCAGAGAGAGGAAAAACGTCGTCTCCTCGAGGTGGGGTTGCGCCGGCATCACAAGTGTATTGCTGCCTGGCCAGCAGGGGATCTGGCTGCCAGCTGGCTGCCAGCTGGCTGCCAGTGGCTGGCTGGCTGGCCGCTGTGGGTGACTGTGTGTGTGTGCACATGCACACATGCACAGGTGGCACGGAGTGGTGCATGCCTCGTCAACCTCTCAGGATTTGGTTCGTCCTGAAGTTGATTCCCCTTTCAGGGGATGTGAAAAGCTGTAACGACTAGACTAGTGGCACGGAGTCTCGCATGCGCGGCGCTGGGGCTTTGCCCTGCTTGAGTCCCGGGGTTCCAGGTATGGTGCACTTACGTTGAGGGTCCAATGTTGAGCGTCCCAGGTTGAGGGTTTAAATAAAAGGGAGGAACACCTGAGCTACAAGGAGGAACGCCTGAGCCCTGCTCCTTCCCCTGTGCAGGGCACCGGCATCGACGTGTTTGCCACGCAGCCCGGGCTGGTGGACACACCGCTCTACGACCGCACCGCTTCCAGTGAGTCATTTTTTTATATATAAAAACAACTCTGTTTATTCCCAAGAACAAGGTTTGGGGGGTAAGGCAGATGTCGACATGTGGTGCATGCCTCGCCAACCTCCTCTCAGGAGATGGTTCGTCCTGAAGTTGAGTCCTCTTTCAGGAGATGTGAAAAGCTGTATCGACTAGACTAGGCATCAACTGTGCAGGGGCGTGGCATGGTATGCTATCATCCCAGCGCAGGTAAACACAGTGCCTCCCCCACCTTACCCCCGCCGTGCCTGCCTTGTCACAACCCTGGCCACTTGCCCAAGCTATCTTGTCCCGCCCTCAGCACACGCAGGTTAGGGCGGCCACCGCCTGCCCATACGTCCCGCTCCTGCTCGACCCCACCACTCTGCCTCCTCCCTCCCTCCCTCCCAGGCGATCTGGGAGCCTGGATCTTTGGTGAGGCCGCTCGGCTCATCGGGCAGAGCGCACAGCGAGGCGCCTACAGCCTGGTCTATGCCGCCGGGGCGACGGAGCTAGACGGTGCGTGAGCTAGCTTTTGTGCATGTGTATAAAACATGGGCTGCGGATTGAGTGCTGGCTGGTCAATGCCGCCGGGGCAACGGGGCTGGACGGTGCATTGCTTAGTTGCGTACTTTCAGGTCTGTCTATCGTGTTTACAACGCATGTGCTGCGAGGATTCGGGTGCTAACTGGTGCATGTCGCCGGGGCGATGGAGCTGGACGGTACGGTTGTGTGACATCGTATGTGATTTGCAAGTAGCCAGCACATGGGCTGGGAGTTGGGTGCCGGCTGGTGTTTGCCGACAGGCGCTATCTGAGCTGGGCGGTGCAATGGTTGTTGTGCACAGTACCTAAGTATTGGGTGTAGCGCAGCCTTCATGTTCGTGCACTGCGCCGCGCAGATAAGTAGGTGGGAGGTCAGGATGGCAGGTGAGACGCGAGCGGGTAGCACATTCATAGTCAGAGGCGGGTGGGAGCAGCGGGTGGTGCATGCCTCGTCAACCTCTCAGGATTTGGTTCGTCCTGAAGTTGAATCCCCTTTCAGGGGATGTGAAAAGCTGTAACGACTAGACTAGTGGGAGCAGACGTGAGTGTGCAGCCAAGCACGGCGCCCACATTAGTCCTGTGCCCACTGTGGTTGGTCAAGGCATGCCAAACAGCAGCCACCACCAGGGCATGCCCATCAACCCGCCTGCTCTTCCCCTTCTCGGTCCCACGAGTCTGCTGGCTCCGTGGCCCTTCACTTCTTCAATCAATGTTCAATCTCTATCTTTGATCTTTCTTCGATCTTCAACTGTTTCGATTGACTGGATTTGCCTTGTGCGTTCCTGCAGGCAAGGGCGGCGCCTACATCGGCCCTCCCTACCTGGGGCCCCTGTGCATCAACGCGCTCAACACCACCCGCCTCATGCCGCTCAACCCGCGGGCCTACAGCGCCGAAAACTGCAGGCATGGCGGGAAGCACGACTTTCAGAGGGGAGGGTCACACCGGTTCCAGCACAAGCCTTAGTTGCTCAATCAATCTTTCCAACATGCATGCATGCATGCATGCATGAAGCATTGAGGTAGGGGCGCTTCAGCAATGCAGGACAAAAATCAGTGCAGCTCTACCAAGGCATGCTCAGCAGGGAGATGGGGGGGGGGGGGGGGACTGCGGCAGGGAGGCCCAAAACCACCGGCTTGTTGACCGCAGGGACTTGGGGGCAAGGTGGTGTGTCCTAGGCCCGGTAATGTGCAGAGGGAGGCGTATGGCGGCCTTAGGGAAAGGGGCAGGCTGGGGAGGACAGCGCATGAGCTGCCTTCTGGGCCTTGGCTGCTCCCTGCGCCTCCTCATCTCCCCCCCCCGCACAACATACTGCAGCTGAATCAGAGCATGCACTGACTTGGGCGAAACCATCAGGCACTCACTGCCACCTGTGCTGCCTGCAGGCGCCTGTACGAAGAGACCGCCCAGCTTCTGGAGTCGAAGACGGGTCAGGCCCTGCCCAGCAAGCTGCCGGCCGCGTACAGGCAAGCTACCTGCAGCTGCCGATCTATATAAGCAGCCCGGGTGGGCAGGTGGGGCATGCACCAGGGCAACCCCTACGTGCTGGGCCGGCCCAGAAATATGGCCATGGACTCAGAATCACAGCCCTGGGTCATGCAGAAGTCAGGGCGTTTTGCGGGCAGTTTGAAGCAAATGCATGACCCGTCTCCTCTCACATTGCGAGCCCCGTTCGCCGTTGCCCCCTTGCTGATTGCACCCCCGATTTGTGCTTCCCTGCCCACCTGCTGGCCGCGCGCCCGCAGGGAGCACGGGTGGCAGGCGCAGGCTGCGGGGCGCGACAGGGCGCACCCAGTGGACTCGACGCTGGGCACCTCCCAGCCGCCCTACCGCGCCCACGAGGCGGTGGCCCACCTGAAGCAGGCTGTGCACACAAGGGGCGCCTGAAAGCAGGCAGGCGGTACACAGGCGGTACACAAGGCTCGTGAGCCAGCTGAGCGGAGTCTCGCGTCGCCTGGTGACGGGTGGCTCCCGGCTGCCTGGTCGCCTGCAGAGGGTTCTGAATAAAGAGGGCGCGGGCGGTGTGAAACGGCCTTCTCACACATGTTGTGAGGGCTGGGGAGGGAGGGAGTATAGCCGGCATGCAAGAGCACGGCCCTGGCTGCTGCACTGGACATCATCTGGCTTGGTTGGTTCGTATCACAGCTCACAACGGCCCCACTTTTCTTGCCTTAGAATGCCAGGCTTTTCATTGTAAATTTCTTAGCGCTAATTTCTTAGCGGCACTGAGTTGCAGGTGGCCTGACGTGACGCCGTAAAAACGCTGCGCTTGTCCCGTCCAGCTCACTGGCAGAGCACGACTGAACGTGGCAGAATGTGAAGCATATGTCGCACATGCGGAACTAGATCTCCTGGGAGGCATCCATCAGTCGGGCGGTGTACTTGACCTGCGCCGCAGCGCCGTTGCCGCCGCAGCGGGCGCAGCATGGGCGGCGGTTCCCGCCAATCTTGCGCCGGGAGCGCCCTCTTGCTGGTGTTTATCGAAACCGGCGTATCCCCTCGAACCGCGAGACACCCGCGCACCCGCCCGCCCCGCCTCACTTCTCGCCCGCCAATTGCCGGCCATGCCCTGGCGCTATCCCCTCGTCGCTGTGCTGGCTTGTATTCCGGCTTCCGGAGCGGGTCTGCTGGTCCTTCCGTGAGCTCGGCCGACCCGACGGAGCACAGCTTGACGGCGGCACCACCGGCATCCCCTCCGTCACCCGCCGGTGCCGTGTGGCGTACCCGCCCCATTTCAACATAGACAGCAAAGGCCCCTCTGCACCCACTCCGGCTTATCACTTTCGGCAGCCATGGACACACTAGACCAGCAGCAGCGTGCACGGCAGATGGCGCTGGCGGTGAGCCGCCGCCTTCTGCCTGCCGCCCCGCCGCCCTCTGCCTGCCGCCCCGCCGCCCTGCCGCTCCCGAAATCCTAGCCCACAGCATCCGGCGGCCTCTGCAACATTTCCCTCCTTTTGACCAGCACCCACCTGCCTATCTTCCCTACAGATGCGCAACCAGATGGTGCTGTCAGCAGAAGACGAGGAGGTGCTTTGGTGGCTGCTGCAGCGGCACGCCTCCATCTCTGCCGCCTCCTGCGCACTCACCGCCGAAAGCAGCTCAGGCACGGTGGCCTGCCCCCCGCCCCAGCTGTGCCTCAACTACGACGACTTCACGCAGGCAAGGAAAGGGGCGGACGGGAGGGTGTGAGGGCAGGCGGGCCCCGAATTTGGCATGCTAGAGGAGGAGCAAGGCGCGCATCTGCGGCGCATTTTCTGTGTTGCTGCAGCGCTGTCAAATGAATGAACGAATGGAGCTGAGGGGCGCGTGCTCCCACCCGACGTTACGTGGCTGGGAAGGGCGGCAGGGTTTTCACAGCGTTGTGGTGCGGTGCCGCGCGTATATGCTTTTGTGAGGCGCCGCCAGGCCTGCCTTGGGCAGAAGCCTGGGTGCACTGCACATGGTGCATGTGCACTCTGCACTGCACATGCACCCAACCTGCCTCATGAGACCTTTGCGGGCTCCCTGTGGACCTTGAAGTGTAGTTATTTGATTCGATTCATTGATACATTTCCACGCTTTCCTCATTGCTCTGCAGGTGGCTGCCGAGTGCCGGGAGGCGATCGGGCCCTCGGCTGACCTGTACTTCCAGGCAAGCCGGCGGCAAGCGTGCCTGTGCTATCTTGCTAATCAGGCTACATGCTGCGGCAGCTAGCGGCCTCGATGCG
>JTEE01000025.1:1193065-1220221 GCA_002896455.3 Chlorella sp. ArM0029B | reverse complement strand
CGGGACAGGGTGGCCTGCAGATGGGTCCTGCGGGGGGGTGGCTGCTGCTGCTGCAACAAGCCGGCTGCTGCTGCTGCAGCTGGGGTTTGCTGGGCCGTTGGGCCGCTGGAGGTGCTGGGGCCACCCAACTGGCCATGCGGCACGGCACGGCACACACTCGCAGGGTGCATGGGTGGAGGGGTGCATGCACAAGGCTGGCGGCGACCGTATGCCGGCGCCGCCTGCAGAAGTGCTGCCACAGCTGGTCTGGTGCTCTTGCTGGCTCCTGCATTAGCTTGGCACACTGCACGGTTTTCAGCCCCTCCTGCCAAATCACTGCCTTGCCGCCCCCGCCTGTTGTTGCCCTCGCCCCCATGGCAGCTGACAGGATGAGTGGTGCCTTTGGCTTGAATCCTGTCGGTTTCCTCAACCCCACGCCCTCGGGTTGTAAACTTCTTCTTCCTCTTCCCTCGCCCCCTGCAGACTTCCAGCGCTGTGGCGCCGCGGCCACCGTCATCGGACTGCTGCTGGATGTGAACCTCTTCTGGGAGGTGCGGGGCTTGCGTGTTTGCGGGACCTCTGGGATTCGACTACATGCCACAGCAAAGGGCTGGTCCGTGTGGAAGGAGCGGCTGTCCCCCACCCATGCCAGTGAAGAATGTGAGCTGCAGGTTGAGGCGGCAGTGGCAGATGGGGAGGTGGCAGGCGATCACCCAACTGGGCGCTGTCATGGGGTCTTTGCCCACGACACGTGCCGCTGTCTGCCCCTTGCAGTACGAGAACCGCGAGAGCCTGCTGCAGCAGCATCAACAGCAGGAGCAGTAGCTGCACGCGGCGGCGGCGGGACGAGGTATGCGGCGGTTGAGCGCCGGGTCTCAGCTGCCCGCGCCTGGCTCCTGTCACACTACAGGCAATCAATTCAATTTTGATCACTTATGAATATATATCTCGTATTGGCTCGCTGCTTCTTTTTGCGCTCCGCTTTTGAAATGTTGTTGAGCCGCCCGCATTTTTTTCCCGAGGTGACTTTAGGCTTTTGCAGCCTGACAATGCATGCCGTGCGCCTCGAACGATATTTGTAACATTGGAATGCCCGCATTGATCCCCCGGCGGCAGGTACTGCTGGCACCCAGTCACTGAGTGAAACGGGTGTGTTTCATGCCGCGGCCCCTTACTCATTCGAATGCGAACGCACCGGTACACCACTCTATCAAGCCACAGGTTACTAGCGCCGCAAAGTCAAGGCAAACAGCGACATGGCGGACAAGGTGGGCATCTGCCCTGGGAGGCTTCTAAACGATCACAGCGAATGCAGGGGCGCGTTATAATGCTGCCCGAGACGGATGCGTGGGGTTCCGACACCCCCTGGGCCCGCACCCCTCGTGGCGGCTGGAGCTCACACTAACTGCGCGCCCCGAGCTCGGACGCGGGCCGCTGCGATCAGGGCCGTGCCCGAGGGCCGCCCCATATTGGGGCAGGCAGTTGAGCGCGCCCTGACTGACATGAAGCTGCCGGCGGTCCCGCCGCTTGTGGCTGGCGGTGCCGAGGCAGGCAAAAACTTATGGGCAGGCTTGATGCGGAGGTTTAATTGGCTCATCAGGGCGCACTTCACTACGCTCCCATGCGATTGCCTGGCGCAGGAACCGGCCGACATCTTCCACGCAGGGGATGACGCCCTGGAGGCGCCAACCAAGGTGGGCTGTGCCGCCTGCGGGGGGAACGTGTTACGTCACTGACGAGCACTGACGAGCGATCAGGGGTGGGGCAGGGGGAGGGGGTAGGCAGCGTCGCTGCCCACAAGCAAGCACAGGCGGCTTGGGATCTCGCCTGTTTCAAAAGCGCCAGCCAGCCACGCGACATTCCCCTGCAGCCAGCCCACGCATCTCCGGTGCACACAGCCCTGCTGCCGCCTCCCTGCCTTCACCCACCCATACAACCTACGCACCGTCTGTGGTCCTTCAGGCTGAGCTGCAGGTGTCTACACGGCTGCCGCCTCCCTGCCTTCACCCACCCTTACAGCCCACTCTTGCTTGCACCGCAGGCTGAGCAGCAGGGGCACGAGACGACTGCCGCCTCCCTGCCTTCACCCAGCCTTATGACCCACCCTCTGTTGTCATGCCTTGCAGGCTGAGCAGCAGGGGCACGAGACTCTGGCGCACCACAAGGAGAGGCTGCACATGGAGGGAGCCACGGGTGGGTGGGGTGCGGCATTGCTATCCAGCCTTGAATTCAGGGGGACGCACGTGGATTAGAAGCGTGGGAGATTACGATTTGCGCTCAACGGGGGCTGCCGAATGTGGGGAGCGTGCCGTGCTGTGTGTGTGTGTTCATGTGCTTGGAAGGGAGCGTGCAGTGTGCTGGTCATCCCTGCTTCCCACCTCCCTCTTACCGGTCCCTTCTGGTTGCCATCCTTCCTGGCCCCCGTCCCTCCCGCCTGTCCCTTCAAGGAACAGGGGGCGTGAGGGGAGGGATGAGTACTACTAGTAGCCGCGGATGGGTAGGATGGGATCTACTCATACCTCCCCTCCCGTAGCTCGGCTACTCATCCCTCCCCTCCCGTAATTCGGCTCCTCATCCCTCCGCTCCCGTCGTTCGGCTCCTCATCCCCCTCCCCTCCCGCCCCCTGCCTCCCTCAGACGCCAAGCTGTTGCAGCAGGAGGGTGCCGACCTGCCACACGACACCACGGCCGGCCACGTCAGGTGCGGGGCAGGGGGCACCCGGACGTGGACATTACATGGGTAGGGGGCATTGTGCTGAGGCAGTATGCCAAGGCTTGGGGCGCATGCATGTGCAGGCGCCCGTCACTGTTGCTAGAGAGGCCAGCTGGCGGGGCAGTTCACAACATGGCGCCCATCACCCTTGCTAGAGAGGCCATGACGAGCGCTCACGGGGCGGGGCAGTTCACTCATGGCAGATGACCATCCTGCACCCCTATTCCTTGTGCTGCCCTGCCTCCGCTGCCGCTGCTGCGCCCACCTTGCAAACGGTCGTGACCACCCTGCCCCTCACCTGCCCGGACCCAATCTCGTGAGACCGTTGCTGGCTCCCCACTGACTTGAAATGCATTTGACTGACTGATTGACACTTTGACATTTGTTTTTACCTGCTTCCCACTTGCCCTCCCTTCCTCAGGATCCACGGCCCCGCTGATCCCGCCCAGCTCCTGCATCGTGTTCATGCCCACCCCAACCACTGCGCCTGCTGACTGTGCTCAGCGCCCGTCGGGCCTTGGCTCCTACACTTGCTCCCAGCTAGCCCAGCAGGCCTGGCTCGGGTGCGCTTTGAATATGATTGTTTGCATGTGTTGCATGCCATTATAATGCCAGTTCGAAAGAGACCATGTAGTCGAAGCACAACCCGCGAGTACCCCGGGGAAGCTAGGCAGGAATGTGGCAGCCAGGTGACGGGGTCGGCTCGCCAGCTGTCGCTACCTGCGGCAGTTGCCGCCAACCTTGCAGGTGACTGCAGAGGTCACATAGCATCACTTGCAATAGAGAGAGCTGTGACATGCTGATCTAGGTCTGTTGTAGGGGCTGTACCCGGTTTTAGGGAGGAATTGAGGTCAGCCAGCACAACAGAAGGTGGCGGGCAGCTGGCCATGTCAGCGGCCTGTGGGCGGTGGACATTGGACTCATGTTCTGCGCTCCCCCGCATTCTCCCACATTCCGCGCTCTTTCGCAGTGACTCCCAAGCACCGCCCCTTCACTCCCAGCACCTACCAGCGTACAGCAAGCAACGATGGCCACCCGCGACGTGCCGGTGCACCCGGTTGAGGAGGAGCAGCAGCACGGGAAGCCCGGGCTGCTCGGCAAGGTGAAGGATGCGCTGTTTGGCGGCGGCGGCGCTGCCGAGGGCGTGAGTGAGCGCGCAGAGGCGAGCGAGAGCGTGTCCATCCGATCTGAGGGACCGGGAACCCCCAGCAAGGCCGGCCCTGTCTGCGCACCCTCTGAGGTGAGCGGGTTCAGGGGTGGGGAAATGAAAGGCGACGGGGGGGAGGCAGGGCCAGGGCAGCGGCCGCATCTGGAAGTTGGCGACCGGCCTGTGCCGCATTTACCTATGCACACACTGTGTATGGCAGGCGGGCCAGCAGGCGGGTCTGTGATTGCCGCCAGATTGATCTGTGATTTGCGCTTGGCTGCATCAGCGTCCCCTTACCCAGGCCTGAGCCCGCCCGCCCGCCCGATCCCGCCCAGCCTGCCTAAACACCCACACACGCACACCAGCCTCACCGCCCCTCTTAACTCCCCTCCCCTGCCCTCCCTCCCCCCGACTCTCCACCAACAACCGCAGGAGACCAAGGACACCTGGCGCGCCGCCGAGGCGGAGACGGTGCGCGCTGAGCACGCTGCGCTGCGCGCCGAGCAGCTGGCGTGCGAGACCGACTATGCCGCCTCCGAGGCGATGGCCGCCAAGGACCTCACGTGAGTGCGATGGGCTGGGCGGGGGGTGCAAGGACGGTGGAGAGCCTGGACTGGGGGCCATGACTAATCAGTGGGGGGAAGGGGGGAGGCAGTACAGGGGTCCATGACCAATTGGTGGCCAACGCGCCTGGAGTGTGCTCACTGTGAGGCAGCAGACTTGACAATCTAGATGGTGCCTGCTGTGCCCTGACCAGCACCCCAGCCAGCGCGTCTCTCACCCTGTCCTGTGCCCCTTGTTTGCTGTGCGCCCCGCAGGCAGGAGTCTGCGCGCCGGGCTGAGCAGCTGAAGGCCGGGCAGGCGCAGCTGGACCAGGCGGCACGCGCCCGCATGCAGGCAAGTGCACTGTTTGGTGCTGTTTGCACCTCTCTGTTTGGGGGTTTGTGTGTGTGTGTGTGTGTGCACGTTTTGAGAAGTGCAGGGTCCCGCAAGCACAATCGCATGCAGGCAAGTGCCTCGCTCGTTGCCTTTCACTGTGGGTGTGCCGTTCATGTGCCTCTGCTCTCCTAGGTGCACCCGCCACTCCCCTGATCCCTGCTTCTGCTCCTGCCCACCCCCGCTGCACAATGCCAGCACGCTTGGCCCCCCTCTTGTCCTCGTGCATCACCCTCCCTTTACATGCACTCTGTACTCCCTCACTGGAATCTCCCTCTGCCACTCGTCACCGCCTCCCACCCTCACCCCCTCCCTCTCCCACTCGTCACCGCCTCCCACTCTCACCCCCTCCCTCTACCGCTCCCACCCCCTCCTACTCTCACCCCGTCCCTCTACCGCTCCCACCCCCTCCTACTCTCACCCCGTCCCTCTACCACTCCCACCCCTCCTACTCTCAGCCCCTCTACCACTCTTCACCGCCTCCCACTCTCACATCCTCTCCTCCCACTCTCATCCCCTCCCACTCTCACCCCCTCCCCTAATACTCTCCTTCTTTTCTGCAGGAGGCCCAGGACCTTGAGCGCCAGCTGGAGCAGGCCCGCCACGTGGCACAAGTGGCCGAGCGCAAGCGGTGAGCCCTCCCCCATCCCCACCCTCACCCCACCCCAGCTCAGCCAGCACGCAGCCAGCTCCGCGTGCACCCCTGCAACCATGCAGGCATTTTTGAGCTGCTCGGCCGGCCGGCCGGCCTTCCTGCCCGCCCCGCCCTTGCACCTGCCTGCCCGCCCCCGCATGCCCGCCTGGCCGCGCCTCGCTCACGTCTGGGTGCTCGCTGCGCCCTGCACCCCTCTGCCCCTCTGCCCCGCAACTCCCTTCCCCGCTCTGGCCTGGCAATTGCCCCCCTCCTCATCCTGCCCTCGCCTCTGCCTCCGAACTTGTGGTGCAGCACCGAGATTCTGGAGGAGTCGCGCCGCATCGCCGAGCCCTCCAAGGAGCTGCTGGCCGAGGCAGACAGGTGGGCACCCTGTCCTTCTTTCTCTCTCTCACTGTGGTGACCTGCTTTGTGTTCAGCACATTCAGCACTGAAGAGGTCGGCAGCAAGAAGAATCAAGAGGGCGGGGGCGGTGTTCGTTTTAGGGAGGAGCCCCCCCTCGAGGAGACTGGCTGGGCTGGGATCATGCTCTCTTTCATTCCTGTGGGGCCCTGGTTTGTCGGCACCAATTGGGTGGCAGTACTGTTGAGCCCTCCAAGGAGATGCTGGCCGAGGCAGACAGGTGGGCACGCTGTCCTCTTTCCATTCTTCCGGCATCTTCCCCTCTTCTGTCTGTCTTCTGCCTCGCCTGGCCAAGGCAGACAGGTGGGGTCCTGTCTTTCTTCACTGCATCTCTCTTTCCTTTCCTTTCCTGTCCTGGCGGGGCGCCTGCGGGCACCGCACCCCTCTCACCCACCCCTCAAGCGTGCCATTGACCCATGCCTCTCAAACAACCTTTGTTTCTGGTGTGCACCATGCAGGCTGGAGCGTGAGATGGCTGGCGCCCGTGAGCGTGCCATGGACCTGGAGCGCGCCATCGAGGGCATCCGCTCCGGCAAGCCCATGAAGGTGAGCGGTTAGAGGTGGTGGCAGTTCTGCTGCTGCCCTGCCTGGGTGAGTGCTGTGGCAGTGAAATGAAGGTGGGTCTGTGAAAAGGTAGCAGAACGTTCCGTAAGTCCAACGGCGCTTCATTGTTGGGCTGCCCTGCCTGGGTGGGTGAGTTCATGGGCTGGGCGAGTCGGCAGACTCGGCTGACGAGCGAGTTGGCTGATTCGATTGCCTGCCGGGTTTTATGTGCTTCAAATGCTGCCCAAGCGCACTCTGCTCCCCTCCTCAGCTCACCGATGCAAAGGAAGCAACCGACTTCTTTTTGACTTCGTGTTTTTTCTCAATACGAGTGCAGGAGGCGATCAAGAAGGAGGAGGAGGCCAAGCAGCTGCGCCAGGAGATGGGCGGGCTGCAGCAGGAGGTGAGCAGGCACCTGGCGGGGTGTGTGCAAGACGGTGGACGGTGGGGGTCTGAATCGAGGGTGGAAAGAAGGGTGCAGAGGCCCGCCTGGGCATGTAGCTTTGTAGGGTCGCCCGGCGTTCATCCGGGCGGGGCCTTTGTGCCGCTTGGCTCCAGCTCAGCTTCCCCTGCCTTTGACCCCCTTGCCACCTCCACCTCTTCGCTGCCCCTGTCAATCTGCCCAAGTGACAATATACTTTCGCCGCCTCCTGTGTCGTGCGTGTTGCAGGCTGCTGGGGAGGAGGAGGATGCCAAGGCCAAGCAGAGCCAGGCGGAGCGCCTGCAGGAGGTGAGGAGGCACCCCCCTTGCACACACACATTTTTCTCGTCACTTTGCGCCGCACATCAACCCATGAAGGCACGCGAGGCACCCCACGCACCTGCCCACACTTATGTGCAAATGCTTTCTTTTTGGGATTGATCACGGAGCAGCACATGCCGCACAGTTGCGGGGCTCTTCGAGGTCCTGCCCCCCCCTGCTTGGGCTCTTTCACAACCTCACTCTGGTCGTCATCTACCTTCTCCCTGCCTGCCCCGCTCCACTGCCTCAGGTGATCGACCGCGAGACTGTGGAGTGCGACGAGCTGGCCAGGAAGTACTGGGGGGTACGTACCCCTGATGAGCATGCTGCTCATCACAAGGTTGTTGGCATGAGTGGGGCAGATTAGTGGCGCAGGCTGAGCGCGATGCTTGAAGAGAGGCGGCTTTCTTGGCCAGCGCTGTGAGCGGGGTCACCTGGGAGACCTTGTTGCCTTCTGCTCACCACCAGCTGCCTGCTGCGATCAAGTTTACTGTTGCACAGGAGCTGCCGGTTGTGCACTGCACACCTGCCCCCCATGCACTACTGCCTGCCTGCCTGCCTGCCTGCCAACTTGCTTTCTCCTCTGCCTACTACCACGATCTGCCTGCCTGCAGAAGCGCGACCAGCTTGCCGCGATGAAGAAGGAGCAAAAGGAGCTGGCGGGAGAGGCGGCTGCCGAGGCACGCGACGCCCAGAAGAAGCGCGTGACGGTGAGTGGGACCATGCGGGGTGTGAACTATGCGCCGGGTGCGGAGTGTGCAATCTGGCGTGGGCAAAAGCAGAGCAAGGCGGCTGCCGAGGCGTGCAATGCACACCTTGAGTTGGGGTGCAGGTGGTGGTGGGGGGGACGTGCCGTGCTGTGTTGTGCTACTGGCGTGTACGGATTGAGCGCATGGCTACCTGGTCAGAATGTGACTCAATCGTGCCTCTCCACACATGGTTCCTGCTGCTGATGTGCTGCAACCGCTGGCATGGAGTGTTGACTCGTTCTTGCCTCGTTCTCCTCTTCCTGTCGCCTCCTTTCCCCTCCCAACCTGTCCATGCGCTCACTTTCCTCCCTTCCCATCCCCTGTGCAACATGTACAGATTGAGCGCATGGCCAAGAAGGTGGACAAGGCCGAGGAGGATGCTGAGCGTGCGCTGCAGAAGAAGGCGGAGCAGGAGCGGCAGGCGGCACAGCTGATGAGTGAGTGGGGCGTGGCAACCTTGGATGGTGAATTTGTGATGTGCACATATGTACTTTTGAGCCAGGTTGGAGCCATGCAATTTGGTGCATGGGATGGAGCTAGACCTGCCAACTGACTGGCCTCCCGACTGTTTCCCACATCTGTGCCTCCCTCCACCTGAGGTGCCTCCCCACTTTTGCCTGCATCTGTGCCTCCCTCTTTTCCCTGCTTCCGTGTACCCTGCACGGCTGCATTGCTCACGCCACGCCACGCTGCGCCGCCCCCCGCAATCTTGTGTGTTCAGACGAAAAGGAGAGCGAGGAGCAGCGCGCGGCGCGGCTGGAGCAGGAGGCGGCGGCACGCCGGGCGGCGGCGGGCCAGCGTGAGGAGGAGGCGGCACGCAAGGCGACGCAGGTAGGAGCTCGTGGTTTCAACCCTTGCGGGCACCTTTTTCAACAGGGTTGCTTTGTGGGGTTGGTCTGTGGACTGGCTGGCGTGGGTGGGCAGAGCAGGCGCAAAACTTGCACTTGATTCTGAATGTTGGGGGCAGCTGCTGGGGAGATGTGCGGTGCAAGGGAGACCGTCGGGCATGCGTGCCACACTTTGTTGGCGTTGGTAAGTCGCATCCCACGCCCTGTGTTGGTATATGCATCGAATGTGCTTTCGGCCCTCCTGACGCCCCCGCCTTGCCCATCCTGCTGCCTGCAGGCTGAGCTTGTGGTGAAGCAGGGCGTGCCCGACACCTCCGGCCTGGAGCGCCAAGCAGTGGTGAGTGGGTGATGCGGGGCGAATCTTTCTTCTGGCACTTGCTGTGAGGCGGGTGATGAAGGGTCTCAATTGGCCACTGGGGTATCACTTGGCCGCTGAGCACTGTTTTGTGACAAGATGGATGTGTCGCAAGGCGGGCCGCCGATGGACG
Organism: Chlorella sp. ArM0029B; assembly: GCA_002896455.3. Taxonomy (NCBI): domain Eukaryota; kingdom Viridiplantae; phylum Chlorophyta; class Trebouxiophyceae; order Chlorellales; family Chlorellaceae; genus Chlorella; species Chlorella sp. ArM0029B. The sequence goes on along the minus strand of JTEE01000025.1, from coordinate 1,211,023 downwards.
GTGAAGGAGGTGAGGGGTGAACCTGTTTCGGGCAAGATGGATGTGTCACAAGGTGGGCGCCGATGGCAGGTGAAGGAGGTGAGGGGAGAATAGGCTGTGGAAGACGTTCTTGGGATAGGTCCCAGCACCCATGGGTACAGCCCCCATCCCAAGTGCATGTTCCGCAGCCTATTCACCCCTCACCTCCTTACGAACGAGTGCCTAGGCTGGTGTGCGCTGTTTTGTGGCAAGATGGACGTGTCAAAACACCGATGGCAGGTGTAGGCACTCGTTCGTTTTCTGAATGCTGGACATATCACATAGACCTGAAGCTCAGCATTTACAGTGCGTGCCCCCTCGTCTCCTTTTGGCTGGGCAGCACGTGCCCCCAAGCGGCTATCACTCCACACTTCCACAGCACAGGAATTGGTCTTCTGACACTGACTGACTGATTGGTGGTGGGGTTACACGTCTTCTGACACGTAAACTGCCGCCCTGGCCCCTTGCAGGAGGCTCGTGAGGAGGTGGCGCGCCTGCAGGCGGAGAAGGAGCGCATGGCCAAGGCGGCAACCAAGGAGACCAAGGTGGGTTGGCTTGCTTAGCTTAGCCGCAGCCTGGAGGAACGGGTGGTGGTGGAGTTTGTGGGGTTATGGAGATCCCACAAAGGTGGGTTGGCTCGCCAGCCGCAGCCTGGAGACGTGGGTGGTACTGGAGCTGGTGGGGTGATGGGGTGGGGCGATGGAGATGGCGGCAAAGGGTCGGGCAAGAGAAGGCTTGAGTAGAAAACGCAAGGCAGAAACAGGGGCAGGTTAGCTCACCTTCCACAGCGCGCCTGAACATGTGAGTGGGTGAACAGAACCCACATGTGGAACCCACAGTGCACCCCTGTGCCAACTGTGCTCCACTCGATCCCTTCCCGCCTGCCCCCCCCCCACTGTCGTGCAGATCTCCAAGCAGGCCCACGTGGAGAGCCAGGAGAAGGTGGAGGTGTACCGCTCGGCACGCGGTGAGTGTACCGCAGGGGTGGTACTGCACCTGTTGTGGTGCTGTGCCGTATTCTACCCCGAACATGCTGCTTCGCAGGGTGCATCGCGCTGCTGTGCTGGTCCTTACCGTACTGTGCTGTGCTGTGCGCATGCAAGGCCACGGAGCTGCTTTGCTGGTCTGTGCTGTGCCGTGTCGCTGCTCCCTGCACTTTGCTGCCTCACCTTCTCCCCTCGCGACCGTAGGTCTACCCACGGCTTTCCACCCCGCAAGTTCCTTACTAAAGCCCAGGCCGAGAATGTGCGCGTCCTGCAAGCACCTCGTGTCCCTCATTCAACTTTCCTGGCCGTTTCTTCTCCTGCAGAGCAAGCCGAGGCGGAGAAGGCGCGCGAGGCAGAGCACTGGGAGCGTGCCAAGGAGCTTGGTGACCAGGCGCGGGTGGAGGGGGGGCAGGAGATGGAGCGCCGCCTGGGGCAGGTGAGGGGGAGGGCATTGCAACTTGTGGTGCATGGGTGGAGGGGGCCGGGGAGGTGAAGGCAGTCATTGTGTCGGGTGCGCAGGTGGCCAGGACAGGGAGCGTTGCCTGGGGCAGGTGAGGGGAAGGTGGGGGTGAACAGTAGGCGAGTTGTTGAGGGGGTAATGCACAAGGAGCCATCTGTGGCGATGAGCTTGGCCAAGCTTGGTGTCGGGTGGCCTCTCCCCTTCCCCTGTCTACCGTCGAAGAGCAGTGCAGGATGTAGCCAGTCGGTGTGTGTGTGGCCGAGAGCAGGATCCCGTTTCCCTACCGTTCCCAAGATTTGGCAGGGAATTGGGATCCTTTGCCCTGGTCACACGCACACCAACTGCCCCCCCTTCACTGCTCCTTCCTTCCCGAACCGCTGGCAGGGTGGAGGTGTGTTGATTTTAAGCAAGATCTCTGTGTTGACTTTGAACACGATCTTTTGCTCCCGGCCACCACCAACGCTACTCCAACTGCCTGCCCTATCCTCATCACGCCCTCTCCCCCGGTTTTGCTGCCTGCCAGGTTGAGGAGAGCTTGGGGGGTGAGAGCCGTACCACCACCACCAGCAGCACCAAGGCCACCAGCAGTAACACCATGGCCACCCGCAGTACCACAGAGCAGGGCACCAGCGCCAGCACCCAGAAGAGCGCCAGCTCCTCCAAGACCGCCACCTCCGCCCAGGGGGCTACCACCGACCCCAGCCAGGCATACGGCGTGCACACCGGTGAGCGGGGGTGCCATGGGTGCGGGGTTAGGGGATGGGAATAGGGTGTCACCGGCCCTAGCCAGGCGTACGGCGTGCACACCGATGAGCGGGGGATAGCTGTTTCTCATGCCCTGAGGACGAATCATATTTGAGACTTTGAGGATGAGAGGGCCCTGCCTTCCTGCTGGCATCAGCAGAGCGTGGGTGCGGGGTTTGGAGGAGGGCTTGGCAGGGCATTGAGGGGTAAATGCTGGCAGCAGGGTCATGAGGAGTGGCTCGATGTGATTCGTAACGCCACACCATGCATCAGCAAGTTCAGGTGTGATCAGGGCTTTGCCTCGAACTTTCTTGAATGGCATGTGATTGTGTTTGCAGGCAAGTCTGCTGCCGACATCTTCAAGGCTGGTGCTGACGTGGACGAGGCGCCCGACAAGGTGCGCTGCGCTGCGCCTGCTTTGCTGTGCTGGCTGTGCCGCGCTGGACTGAGGTGGCAGCATCAATTTTGGCAGGGCGGGGAGCGTTTTGGTTGGTTTTTTCATGCCTGGTGCTCGTCTGCACATGCCCGCGCCCTGGCTCCCTGCTTCCATACTTCCTTTGCTCACACCCTGCTTGTATTTCTGTTGCACTGCCCCTGCTTCCCCCCGCCTTCAGTTTGAGTCTGAGGGACACGAGACTGTGGCGCACCACAAGCAGCGGACGCAGATGAAGGGCGCCAGCGACGCAGGTGGGTGCCTGGTCTAGAGTGGCTTTTATCGTGGGGTCGTGTTTGCTGATGCTGGCGCCTTGCTGTATGTGCACCATATGATGTGTTGCAAGCGCTCTTGACGCCTGTAGACATATGATGTGCCGCTCTGTCACTGTGTAGTCACCACTCCTCCTTGTGTGTTATGCGCCTACGTCTGGAATTGTGTGCTAATCTGCAACCATGCTGCTCCCGGACAGCTGTTATCTCGTCCCCTGCACCCACCTTCTCTCATCTCACCTCCCCCCCTTGCGCTTGATCCTCTGCAGAGGTGCTGCGGGACGAGGGTGCCGACCTGCCCCACCGCACGCGCGCTGGCAATGTGGAGCTGCCGGGCGCGGGGCAGAAGTGAGCGGCTGGAATGGAACTGTCGGAAGCTTGACAAGTAGGAAGTTGAATGGGCTATGTCCACCGCAGATGCGCAAACGCTGAGGTGGTGCGAGCTGAACGAAATATGATGCTGCCAGAATGGTGGCAGCTAAACGGATGAAGCTCTTGTAGTTGTGATGATGGCGGCCAGGGACCCTTGTCCGTGAGCCGCAGCTGTTTGCCCATGCATGCCGCTGCATCGGAGCTGAGTTTAATGCTCCGGTGTGGTTGTTCATTGAACTGAGTTGTAATGATGACTGCTTGCGTTTGTCAACCCACATGTAAATGCTGGAAGTGAGCAGAACACAGCAGCTGCAGCTCTCGAGGGAAGCAGTGTTGTGGCTCACGCCTGCAGCACGGATCAGGGCCCTGTCCTTTTCTGTGTTGTTCGATGTCTTTCAGTTCCATGTTGTGTCCTCTCGGTTGGTTGGCCGCCTTGGTGGGTGAGCAGGATCGGAGAGAAACACAGGACCTTCCGCGACGCTTGCACGACAGACAGCAGGAGGGTGGGAGCCGACGAGCGGCCGCGGCACCCCGCCGGCAGTGGCGCCGCCGTGTTGCCCTGGCTTCTGGGTGCAGCCCCTGGGTGCGGATGCCCAGAGCTGTTGTGCGGGCTCTCCTCCGAACAGCTCTGTGCTCCGCACAAAAGGGCGAGGCCTCCGCCTTCGGTTGGCGGCGAAGCGGCGCCACCGTGGCAGCGGCTGGCGGCGGTGGTGCAGCCCAGACGAAGCTGCAGGCCGTGCCAAGACCGCGGATTGCGTTGTGCTGTGCTGTGCAGCCCCGGCACGCCTGTGCTGCTGCAGCCAGGCGGCCTCTTCTACCGGCAGCGAGCAAGCGTGGTCTTCTTTTGCGCGCTGTCGCCCAATTTCCTGGTTGCCTGGTTGCCTGATTGCGGTATTGGCAGCGAAATCGTTTCACTCGCAAGTGTCGCGGAGCAGCCGCCACGAGCTCCGCCGTGACTGACGCCTAGCAGGCGGCCCAGCTTGAAAGACAGCTCGCGCATCGCCTCAACTCACCTGCGCTAGGTAGGCTGGCCCCTGCGGTCTGCCGCTACCTGCCGCTGCCGCCTGCCGCCGCCAGCGCTGCCTGCCGCCGCTGCCGCCTGCCGCTGCCAGCGCTGCGCCCGGCCAAGCAGTCCTACCAAACCGCTCTTATGTGCAGGCTCAGGCAGGCGGTATGGGTGGCATCAAGAACAGGGATGCCAAGCGGGCCGCCAACAAGGTGTATAGGTGAGCGCGAGCTGCAGCTTGAGGGTTGCACACCCGCACCCGCACTCACCGTCCGACGGCAAATGCAGCAAGGCTCTGGCACTGTGCTTCTTTCCTCCCTCGCCACCCAACTTTGCTGCTAGCTAGCTGCCTGCTTTCCATCCCACCCATGCTGCCTGCCTGCCTGCCCACACATCCCGCCTGCCTGCCTGCCTGCCTGCCCGCCCGCCCGCTCACCCGCGTGCAGCTCGGGCGGTGGCGGCGGCAGCAAGGGCCCGGCTGTTCTGGACAAGCGCGGCCAGGAGATGCCCTGCCCCCACTGCGACCGCATCTTCAAGCAGGCTGACCGCCTGAAGCAGCACATCCAAAAGCAGCATGGTGACGAGGAGAGTACCGACGACGAAGATGCCGGCAGCAGCAGCGCAGCGGCGGCCCCGGCACAGCCCAAAATCCTAGCACCCAAAGCAGTGGCAGCTGTGACGGCCGCCGCCTCGGCAGCAGTCAAGTCAATGACAGCGGCGGGCAAGCCGGGCGGCAGCGGTGGTGGCGGTGGCGGCGGCGGCGGCGGCGCCAGCTCAGCACCCGCGCCAGCTGGCGGTCCCAAGCTGATGGACATTGGCAGCCGGGCGGGAAACTATGAAGCCAAGTCTCCCAAGCTGCTGCTGCACGAGTGGTGCTTGCTTAAGAAGCAGCCGCGGCCACGGTACCGCCCCATTAGCATGGACGAAGGGCTGTGGAAGTGCAAGGTGAGGAGCGGCACCACCATCAGGCGGCACCCCCGCAGGTTGTGATGCCGCACCCCAAGCCGCAAGACAAGCACAACCACCTTTTATTATTCAAGCTCCTTTCCTTAAACAGCTGCTCTTATGAACCTTCCTTGCAGGTGGTGATGCCGCACCCTAAGCAGCAGGACAAGGACGTGGTTGTGTTCCTGGACGACGCACAGGCAGCGCCCAGCGAGGAGGAGGCGGAGCAGCGGGCAGCCGTGGCAGCGCTGCACCGGGTGCAGGTACTTTTTGGGGGCAAGAGGGAGTGGGCGGGCTGTTAGTTTCTGAGAGTGTTATGTTTTGCTGGGAGGCAGGCAGCCGTGGCGGCGCTGCACCGGGTGCAGGTAAGGTACAGGCGGAGGCGTGTGGGAGGGAGGGGCTGGGCGAGCTGCTATTTCATTGGGAGGTGCGATTGTTTGCTGGGAGGCAGCCATGCGGCGCTACACCGCGTGCAGGTCCAGGGCGGGGAGGAGGGAGGGGCTGGGCGGGCTTTTGGTGCATTTTTCTAGGAGGCAGCCGCCTGCACTTACACACATCCCTGCCTGCGCATGCTCCTGCAGGGGGACCGGTCTTTGGAGCGCATCCTGCCAAAGACCTACGTGCCGCAGTGGAAGGAGCTGGAGCAGCAGGCAAGCCGGGGAGGCAGGGGCAGAATACAGTAGAGGAGGCCGGCTTTGCCCAGATGCATGAAGTGGAAGGCAGCGTGGCTGAGGCAGGCAGGCAGGCCGTGGTTTTAAAGTGCGGTTGGGGCTGCTTGCTGTCACTAGCTAGCTTGCCTGGAGGAACAGCATGTGCTGGCCTCAGCAATGCAGGCGCGCCACATCCACCCTGCTTGCCCACCCCCCACCTGCCGCATCTGTGCAGCACCAGGAGCGGCAGCGGCGGCATGTTGAGTCTGTAGCCCGGCAGCGCGCGCAGGCAGACCGCCAGAAAGCGGCGGCCAAGCGGCAGCAGCCGGCCACCGTTTTCATGGCGGATGACAAGCGCAAGTGAGTGTCCCCCTAGTTTGATTCATGTCTTGTATTCTGTGCATGGTGTGTGGGCTGTGTGCTTTTTGCTGTGCCTTTCTTCGTGGCGGACGAATAGCGCAAGTGAGTGTCCCTGTGGTGTTGCCTCCTATATGTAAGTGGTGTGAATGGTACGTGCTTTGTGCTCTGCAAGGCTCTTCCAGGGCAGCCAGCCATCCATCGGCCCAAGTTACGGCTACTGGTATAAAAACCGCTGCCGAGCGCTAATGGAGGGGTGGCCCCGCTGCGTGTCGTCTCCCTTGTGTGTGGCTGCCAGGCACACCGGCCTCCCGCCTGCTTTGTTTTTCTGTGCAACGTGCGGGGCAGGGCCGGCGGGGTACCTGTCCTGCGGCACTTGTCAAGTGCACGGCGAGGTGGCGGACAAAGGACCACTGCCGCCCTTGCCACCTCCCCCCCCCAACACCCGGTCCCTGCCCCCTGCCCTTCTCACACCCGTCCCCTGCCCCCTGCCCACGCTGGGAAGCCTCACCCCACACTGCCATGCACACACACACACACGCGGTACACCGTTGTGCCTGTCTTGGAGGCTGGTGGAGGGCATCTTGTCAGGCCCCCAACCCCACACTGGCATTCGCACACACACGCTTTGCACGCTTTGTGTGCCTGTCCCGCAGGCTGGTGGAGGGCATTCTGTCGGACCTGCAGTCGGAGGCGGCAGGGGGAGAGGATGCCGACTACGACGACGACGGTGCACCGGCAGGCGGCGGCGGCGACGGCGGGTGGGCCAGCTTGGACGGTCCAGTTGGCACCAGCGAGCAGCAGGATGCTGCTGCTGCCCTAGTTGAGGAACTCATCTTGCTAGGGTTCACACAAAAGGATGCAACAGCGGCGGTGGCGGCCACTCGCGGTGGCGATGGCGGCCCGGATGGCGGCTCACCGCTGTCTGCTGCCTTGGACTGGCTGTGCATGAAGCTGCCAGAGGAGGCGCTGCCCAGGAACTTTGCGCCGGGTGAGTGCACTTGTGAACTTCATGCTGCGGGTGTTTTATGCACGCACTGCCAGAGGTTGGCCTGCCTGCCTGCCCTTGGCTAGAATGCAGCCTGCCCCGCTGCCTGCCCCGCTGCCTGCCCGCCTGCCTGCCCCGCTGCCTGCCCGCCTGCCTGACCACTCCCCTCCTCCCCTTGTTGCCTGCCTGCTGCTTGCCTGCCTGCCCGCCTGCCTGACCATTCCCCTCATCCCCTTGGCGACTGCCCTGCTGCTTGCCTGCCTGCCCGCCTGCCTGCCTGCTTCCTAACCACCACCCCGTCCCCCCCGGTCCTGTCACCCCCCGTGTCGACTGCCTGCCTGCTTGCCTGCCTGCTGCCGCCCGCCTGCCCGCCTGCCCGCCTACCTCACCATCCCCCGTCCCCCCTGGCCGCTCTGCAGGCGCCGCCGGCAAGCCTGTCACCATCCTGCGGCGGGGCGGGGCAAGCAGCAGCGGCGGCGCCCTGGCCGGCAACAACCTTGGAGGCAGCTTTGCCACCGGCTTGGACGCCTGGGCAGAGGCGGCAGAGGAGGCTGCAGCTGAGACGGGCTTGCTGGAGGATCCAGCTGTTGCTGAGCTGGCACAGTATGGATACCCCCCAGCTGAGGCGGCGGCAGCGCTGGAGGAGAGCAGCGGGCACGTGCACCGGGCCCTGGCAGGGCTGTTCGCCCGCTTGGCGGCGGCGGCGGGGGCCACAGCAGCAGCAACAGCGGCAGCAGCGGCGGCAGATGGTGGGGCTTTAGCGGGGCCGTCAGAAGAGGATGCTCAGGCAGAGGAGCGGACGGTGTTGGAGGCGATTTATGGGGAGGATGTGACGTTCCACTCTGACAGCTTCACATGCATTCGGGTGCCGGTGGAGCTGACGTCAGCAGCCGCCATGTCAGCAGCGGGCGACCAGCACGAACTGGCCCTTCATCTGGACTTCTTCACGACTCCAGCCTACCCGGCGCGCCCGCCTGTGGTGGGCGTGCGAGCAGAGGGTGTGCCGGCGCGCGCGCTGCTCACGCTGGGCCGCCAGCTGGCAAAGGCGGGCGCTGAGCTGGCGGGGCACCCCATGCTGTATGAGCTGGCATCTGCTGCCGCGGAGCGCTGTGAACGGTGCCTGCTGCAGCCGCTGCCGCTGGCGCGGCTGCTGCCGCCCCCGGGGGCGGCTGGGCGCGGCGCGATTGACGCTGAGCTGTCACAGCAGGCAGAGCGTGCACTTCGCCTCGAAGACATCGCCAACTCCGTCATCCCGGCAGCTTCCCGCCGCAACCAGCGCAATGGGGGCAACTCGCAGCGTGGCGCAGCGGAGGCGGCGGCAGAGAGCAAGCGGCTGCAGCAGCGGCAGCGTGAGCTGGACAGCAGCGCTGAGCACGCTGCCATGCGTGGCGTGCGCAGCCGGCTGCCGGCGGCAGCCCAGAGGGCAGAGGTGCTGGAGCTGTGTGCAAAGCGGCGGGTGGTGGTGGTGTCAGGAGCCACTGGGTGCGGCAAGAGCACGCAGGTATGAGTGTGTGGGTGTGTGGGGAGCTGCAGGTGTGTGTGTGCATGCCTGCTAGTGGGATCACCACTGCATTATCAAGTAGACGGCTTGATTAGTAGGCAGGTGAGTGCCTAGAGTGCCCAGTGCATTCGTGGATTGTCATCATCGTGTGTGTGTGTGTGTGTGTGTGTGTGCGGGGACAGCAGTTCCTGCAAAGGGGGTGGACGGCGGCAGTGGAAGAGTTGACACGTGGGCGCACCTATGCGTGCCTGCTTGTCTTCATCGGCTCTTGCTGGAGGCACACAGCTCGAGCTGGCAATGTGCCTTGCCCTGACACCACACTCATTTTTAAAGCTTGAAATAAGCAGGTCCTGCCACATCATCACCACCCAGCCTCATCGATTTCTCGCACCTCTTTTGGAGTTACTGACAGTTACAATCACGCCCTCAAACGTTCCTTCCATTCCACTGCGCAGGTCCCCCAGTTTATCCTGGAAGAGGCCATTGCGCGTGGCACCGGCGGCGCCTGCAACATCATCGTCACCCAGCCCCGCCGCATCTCAGCGGTTGGGCTGGCGGGGCGGGTGGCCAACGAGCGAGGGGAGAATGTGGGGGCCACTGTCGGATACTCTGTTCGCCTGGACAGCAAGCAATCGGCGCGCACGCGCCTGCTGTTCTGCACCACGGGTGGGTGGGGTGGTGGGTGATGGGCGGTGGGGAGTGGGAGGGGTGAGGACGTGCGATCTGGAAGCGCTGCTCGGTACACAGCACAGCTGGGGCCGGCTGCCGCCTATCGACAGCTGCTGCAGTGGTAGAAGAACAGCTAGGGTGTTGGCGGTGGCGTCTGTGGGCTCCCCAGCTGAATCAGCACTGGCGCCATCTTAAGCCTGGTCGTTCTCGCCTGCCGCCAATGCCTGCCGTCCAACCTCCCCACTGCCCTCTGCCCGCTGAGTGGTGCAGGTATCCTGCTGCGCCGGCTGCTGGGTGACCCCTCTCTGGGAGGGACCACCCATGTGGTCCTGGATGAGGTGAGGCATGGCACAGCATGGCACAGCACAGCACAGCATGGCATGGCACGAGTCAGCACGGCTGGGTGGGATACCCCCTCGCCAGGTTTTGTGCCCACCAGTCTGCCTTCCCCTGGCCACTCCCACCACTTGCTGCTGCAACGCCTCTCCCCTCCCTCCCCTCCCTCTCTTCTAAAATTTCCAACCCCAACTCCTAGCACGCCCTCCCCTCTTCTGTTATTTCCCCCCTGAAGGCTCATGAGGCAGCATTCAATCCAACCTGCTGCTCGTGCTGCCCCTCTCCTCGTTTTCTCTCTCCCCCCCCCCGCTTCCTCCAACCTCAACGGGTTTTCTCTCTCTCTCGCGGTCCCGCCTACTTCCTTCCCTTCAACCTTTACAATTGCACCCTCCTCCCTTTCCTGCCCACCTTTCCCTGCAGGTTCACGAGCGCAGCATCGAATCCGACCTGCTGCTCCTGCTGCTGCAAAGCCTGCTGAAGTCGGGTGGGTGGGCGGGCGGGTGGGCGGGTACATCGGCAGGTGCCGTCCGGGCTCGTTTGCCAGCTGTTGAAAACCATTTTGGTATAATGTAATGACTTTCCATATCATAAGACTGCATGCGTTCTTACCACCGGCTCCCCGCTTCGGATGTCACCTGTGCCTGCCCGCCTTCCTTCACGCCTGCCTGTGAGTCGTCCGCCTGCATCCCAGCCTCCCCACACAACCCCACCTCCCCCCTTCACCCCTCCCATTCTGCCTCCTTATCTCCCCCAGGCCGCACCACCAGCCTCACGGCTATACCTCCCCACCCACACAACTTCTGCCCCTCCTGCCCCCCTCCTGCCTGCAGGCCGCAACCCCGGCCTCAAGGTCGTGCTCATGAGCGCCACCGCTGATGCCGGCCTGTTTGCATCCTACTTTGAGACTGCCCTGGGGCAGCCCTCTGGGCAGCTGACCATCCCGGGATTCACACACCCGGTGACAGGTAGGGAGGGGATGTCAGAATGGGCGTTGCATGGCTGAGGGTGGCGGGGCTGTTCCTTTGTTCACACACCCGCTGGCAGGTGGGAGGCGGGTAGCGGCATGGGGTGCAGGGGTTGGGGCGTCTTTTGTGTGGGTGCTTGACTCAGCATGTGTGGGGGGCCTGAAGTGGCCCATCCCATGGGGCTTCTGATGTACCAGGTAATAGGTGCGTCGCAGGCAGGCAACGAAGGCTCTGCAGGCTCTGCAGGCTCTTGAGTCCCACAGGCTTTGCTGTGGGCAGGTGGGCCTCGTTTGGGCCTCGTTTGAGCCTTTGCTGTGGGCAGGTGGGCCTTGTTTGAGCCTCGTCTGAGCCTCGTCGAGCCGCCTTCCTCTCTCTGCTCCCTTGTGTCAAAACACAGATTTCTTCCTTAATCGACCCCATTGTGTTTCAACGCAGATTTCTTCCTTATTCCGTTCCTTATGTTTCGACGCAGATTTCTTTTTGGAGGACGCCCTGGAGTCGACAGGATTTGCCGTGGGGCGTAGCTCTAAGTGGGCCAAGAAAAGCGGCGGCGGCAACGGCGGCAAGAAGGACGGGCACGGCGGCGGCAAGCGGGACGGGCACGACGGCGGCGGCGGCGGCGAGGCGGCGGCGGCAGCGGCGGGAGCGGGTCTGTCTGAATACAGCGAGCAGACGCGCATATCCCTGAGTATTGTGGACGAAAGCCTGATCAATACTGATCTTATAGAGGCGCTGGTGGCGCACCTGCTGTCCAACCGCTCGCGTGGCGGCGGCGGCGGCGGCGGCGGCGGCGGGGGAGGAAAGGGCGGCAAGGAGGACGATGCAAGCGCCATCCTCATATTTGCACCCGGTGAGATCAGCAGGGGGGTGAGCAGGGGGCGGGGCGAGGGGGTGGACTAGGGGCTGCTGCGTGGGGCGAGGGCCGGAGTGCCAGGTTACGCTGCTGCAGCTGGGGAGGTGGTGAAGAGTCGGCTCTCCAGTGCCCGCTCAGCTTCCCACTCGCCTCCCTGCCTGCCTTGCCCACGCTCGCCCTCCCTGCCAATGCTATGCCGCCATGTATATGCACCTCCGGCGACCCGTTTGCATCTCCTGTGGTAAGACATGATGCATCTCTTTGAATCGTCATGCCCCTCCCCTCTCCTCCCCACTCGCCCCGCGTTTAGAGCGCCTGCAAACAGATTCATGCAATCGCCTGCATACCTTACGCGCATCCCCTCTCCAAACCATCCCAACTTCTTCAGCTCTCAACCTGCCCTCTCTGCCTGCCCTGTGACTCGCAGGTGCCGACGAAATCAGCCGCATCTGCCGCCAGCTGTCCTCCTCAGGACGCGTGGCAGCGGCGGCAGGCGGCGGCGGCGTGCTGGTGCTGCCCCTGCACGGCGGGCTGCCGCCGACGCAGCAGACGCGGGTGTTCAACCGGCCCCCCAAGGGTGCGCGTTGCCTGCGCCCCTAATGCCTGCCTGTGTGCCTGCCTGACTGCCCGCCAGACTGCCCGTGTTTCTGTACTGCCTGCTTGTATGCCTGCCTGTGTGCCTGCACTGCCTGCTCTCTTGCCCATCCACGATTCACCCCCTGACAACTCCTAGAGGCATGCCCTCCGCCTCCGTCCCTCCTAGCTGTCCCCTCGTTTCCCACCTGCCCATGTGTGGTCGAGACAGCATGTGGGGTCAGCAGCCCAACCTTAGAGCCCGGCCCTCCCTCTCCATCCTTCCCACCCTACCCCTCTCTCTTGTCCCCCTTCTCACCGTCCCCCTCCTTCCATTCCACTCCCCTTTCCAGGCATGGTCAAGATTGTGGTGTCCACAAACGTGGCCGAGACGTCGATCACAATTGATGACGTGACTTCCGTGATTGACACGGGGCGGGTCAAGGAGATGCGGTTTGACGCAGCACGGGGGGTGGCACGGCTGCAAGAGACGTTTGTGTCGCAGGTACGGCTGGCTTGCTGATTGGCAATTCTGTATGAAGATGGATATGAAAGTGTAGTGATAGCTTGAATGATGCGTTGTGGAGAAGGTAGGGTGGCGCTGTGAGGCGAGGGTGTGTGCAGCCGTGAATACAATTTTTGGGGCTGGAAGATCCAGGTGCTGGATGTGTCGCAGGTGTGTCGCAGGTGAGCCTGGCTTGTTGATCCCAGATTGTGAACCGGTTGCAAGGGGGGGGGGGGGGGGATGACTAGTACTGGTGCAATGAGGGATGACAGGCACAGAGAGGTATGCGTGTCGCAGGTGAGCCTGGCTTGCTGGTTGGCAAGGTTGATGGGATGCAAAGGTAGCATGAAGAATGCATTGGCAAGGTGTTAGTTGCCCGGGGGACCATTCTGAGAACACAGGAAATGTTGCGGGGGGCAATGGGCAGGCCAGCAGGGAAGGCGAGCAGGCACACCTTGCTGCCCCCGCCATGCATCGACTTCGCCAAGGGTACTGCTGCGCACTTGGGTGCAGAGATGCGTTGGACGTTCCGCAGTTGCCTCACAAAAGCACGCCCTGTGTGTGCCCCTTCTTCATTCCTGCAGGCTGCAGCGCAGCAGCGGCGCGGCCGTGCCGGCCGCGTGCGCCCCGGCGTGTGCTACCGCCTGTTCAGCCAGCGCACGTGGGGGCGCATGCCGCGGGACACGCCACCAGAGATCCAGAGAGCCCCGCTGCAGGTGAGGGCGAGTGATGTGGGAGGTTGGAATCCCAGGTTCGGCAGCGCTGCTCTTGGCCTGCCTGTGTGCTGGGCAAGGCATCAAACTGCCCGTTTCCGGCCTGCCTCACAAACCCGGTCCCTCGCATGATCACCTGCACCCTCCTCCCCCCCTCTTTGTCCCCTGTCCCCTGTGCATCTACCCACCACCTCTACTTTGCACACACACACGTGCCACCTGCAGGGCCTGGTGCTGGGACCCTGGTGCCCCAGTATCACCCATTCCCCTCTCCCCCCTCCTACCTTTCACCTCCCCGGCTCACCCCCCCGCCACCTGCAGGGCCTGGTGCTGGATGTGAAGGGCATTCTGGGGGCCCACACCACCTCTCATTCATCCCCCGCCCCCCCCTGTTCCTCCCTGTCTGCCACTCACCTGCAGGGCTTGGTGCTTGATGTGAAGGGCATCCTGGGGGCCCACACCGACGTGCCGGCGCTTCTGGCTCAAATGATCACGCCACCCGAGCTCGCCGCGCTGCAGCAAGGTGCGTGCTGTTGTGTTGGTGTGGTGACGCAGGGGGTAGGTTGATGGTGCGTGTATTTTGAATTCCCAGGCAGAGGGTCACGCTGCCCAATTCCGATGTGCGGCAGCAAGGTGTCAGCCTGAGAGTGTTGGTGTACGCGCTGTGGTTGCGTGCAGCTCTGGTCGCCTTCCCCTGCTGCCTGCCCTGAGACCACACCCACACCCACCACCCGCCTGCCTGCCCGCCCCCGCTGCAGCCCTCGCCTCACTGCGCCTTGCCCTCCCGCCTGCCCTCTTGGCTGCCCCCACATCCACCATCCGCCTGCCTGCCCGCCCCCGCTGCAGCCCTCACCTCGCTGCGCATGCCCTTGAGCCTGCCCTGAGATCCCCCACACACCCACCACCTGCCTGCCCGCCCGCCCCCTCTGGTGCAGCCCTCACCTCTCTGCGCCTCATCGGCGCCCTGGACGGCTCTCCAGCTGGCGCCCTCACCTCGCTGGGACAGCACCTCACCCGCATGCCCTGCGACCCACGCATCGGCAAGATGCTGCTCTACGGCGGGCTGCTGGTGAGTTGGTCAGTCAAGAGGAAGGGATAAGGGTTGGGGTATGGTGTCGGCAACATGCTGCTGTATGGAGAACTCTTGGTAATTGAGTCACTCAAGAGAGAGGGGCGGTGGGAGTCAGTAAGATGGTGGTGGTGGTGCTGTTGTATCAGAAAGATGCTGCTCTATGGCGGGCTGCTGGTGAGTCAGACAAAGAAAGTCAACTGTTGCATCGATGCTTGCCCCTCCCCTCCTTTACTCCCCTCCCTCACCACCACGCTGCCCACCTCCCCCCATGATGCAGCGCTGCCTGGACCCTGTGCTGACAATTGCAGCGGCGCAGGGCTGGGGGCGGCCCATCTTCTTTTCCCCTCCCGACAAGCGAGAAGAGGTGCGGCATGTTGATTTACGTTCGTTGGTGCTTGCTGAGGTGTTGTCGCTGCAGGCTGCATGTGCCAGATGCTGTGTGTCAGCAACATGCTGGGCGCGGTCTGCCTGCTGATTGCCTCCAACAAGCAAGGGTAAGCGGCTGAATGCCCGGGTGGTGTCAGAAAGGTGCCAGCTGTGCTGGCCTGCCCGTGGGCCTGCCTGACAGCCTGCAGCCTCTTTGCCTCCGTCATCCCGCCCAACAGCATCCAATAGCTTCTCCGCCTCCCCCACCCCACGCCACCCCACCTCACCCCACCCACAACGCCACTCAATGCACCCCACCTCCCGCCCCTTTCCCCGCCTTCCTGTCCGTGCCCCAACCCAACAGGCGGAGGCCGCGCGTCGCTCGGTGGCTGGCGGCGTGTCATCCTCTAAGAGCGACCACCTGGCGGTTGTGGCAGCCTACAATTCCTGGCGATCTGTGGTGGAGAAGGAGGGACGGGGGGCGGCGCGCGAGTTTTGCGAGCGCAACTTCCTGGCGGACCAGGCGCTGGATGTGAGTAGCTTGTGGTACTGTGGTACCGTGGTACTGTGGGCATAGGAAGGCGTGCAAAGCACGGTGGGTGTTGTCTGTGGGAGGAGGCGCATGAAGTTTTGCGGGCGCACCTTTCTTGCGGACCAGGCGCTGGATGTGAGTGGCTTGTGGTACTGTGGTACTGCGTGCATGGTGCTTGTGTGGGTGTAGTTTGTGGCAGGCAGCGCCCGAGGTTTGCGGGGGCAGCGTCCTGGTCTCCAAGGGCGCGGGATGTGGGAGGGCACTACATGTCTGGGTGGTGATGCACAGGTACTGCTGGGCGGCACATGTTCTTGGCGTGCTCGTTCTTGCAGCTAAGCCTGTGGAGCGGTACTGCACATAGGGTGGTACTGCCGAGCAATCGTGCGCAACTGGCAACGCATCCCCTGCTCACTGCCACCGCCCCTCCCCTGCTGCCCCTCCTCCTCCCTCCCCCACCCCCTCCCGTCCCCCTGCCAGGCCATCGACGCGGGACGGCAGCAGTACGCCGAGCTCCTGGCTGACCTTGGCTTCATCCCAGCTTCCTATGCTGCCGCTGCCTCTGCTGCCCGCGGCCGGCGCGGTACCGGCGCCAAGATGAGCACGGCTGTGAGCAACCCTTACGGGCAGGGAGGCGATGCGCCGCTGCACGAAGTGGATGAGCACTCGGCCAACGCTCGCACCGTCAAGGCGGCACTCTGCTGCGGCTTTTACCCGCAGGCAAGTCCAGAAAGAGGATCTAATATAATCGTTCGGTGGAGAAAGGCAGTAAAGATTGCATTGCCTGAGGGTCCAGGGGCGTGGGAGGCATGTGATGCTAAGAGGGCAGGGAGCGCAAGTTGAGGGCCGCATGAGGTAAATGAGCATTCGGCCAACGCTTGCATCGTCAAAGCGGCGCTCTGCTGTGGCTTGTACCCGCAGTCAAGTGGAGAGGGCCGGGGCGGTGGCAGGCACGATTTATCATGCACGGGGAAGAGCGGAGTTGGCCCCATCAGGCTCTGCACGTGCATGCCTGATAATTCGCGGAAGCTCTGCCTGCCTGCACTTTCATTGCTTTTGGGTGGGGAGGACATAGCCACCCCCTGCCCACTCCTCCCTCCATGGCCTTTCTGCTCACCTTTGCCCTCAATCACCATCCCCCCGTTTCTCAAACCCCAACAAACCATTGTTCTTCCCCCCTGCAGCTGCTGCGTATGGAGCACCCCGCCACCAAGAACACACACAGCTTGTGCGCACGCCCCTCCCCTCTATCACCAATATTTCGGGTGCATAACACTTACCAATGTCAAAGCGAATTTATTTGCCTCCACCCCACCCGACGCCACCCTCTCTCCCTGCAGCTGCTGCGTGTGGAGCACCCGGCTGGCAAATGCATCAAGACGCACGGGCTTCCCTCTTCTCCACCCCTTCCACCACTTGATTCTCCCGAGTCCCGCCCTCTCACCAGGCCCCCCTCCACACACCCATCCTCTCCTCCCGCAGCTGCTGCGTGTGGAGCACCCGGCCCCCAAGTACACACAAAGCTTGTGCGCACGGCCCTCCCTTCTATCACCGACATTTTGGGTGTACAACACTTTCAATGTCAAAACGTACCTCAATTGCGCTGCAGCTGCTGCGTGTGGAGCACCCCGCCACCAAGTACACCAAGGTGCACGGGGGCGCTGTGGAGGTGGATGCCAGCCCCAAAGCCCTGCGCTTCTTCGACAGAGAGCGAGGTGGGCGGGTGGGTGGTGTGTCGTCCTGCTGACAAATCTTTTGCAGGCACGGGATGGATAGCAGCGGTAGGGAAGGTATGTAGTCAATCACATGTGGGGTCCACGGAGCCAGCAAAACTCGTGTGTGGGCGGGTGCAACAAAGTATCACTCGCTTGTGTTGGGCCGACTGCTAATTTTCTGTCGCCCTCAGTAATAAAAGCCCTGCGCTTCTTCGACCGAGAGTGACGTGGGTGGGTGGGTGGGGAGTGTCCGGGTGCAGCTGGCCGGGTGCAGCTGGCCGGGTGCCGCTGGCCGGGTGCAGCAGCAGCCGGGTGCATCAACTACCACTCGCTTGTGCTGCTGGGCCCGCCATTTTTGCATCCCTCGGTGTTCATATGCCTGCTTGATGGGAAGGACACCTTGCAGCCCCCCTGCCTGCCCCGCCGTGTGCCTCCCTGGTGCATGAAACTCACACATGACTCGGGCGGCATCCGTTGCACCCCTTGTCTGTCAACTCGCCCAGGCTCCCACCCTTGCCAAGCCTTTTCTACCAGTCTCTCAGCCTTGGAGAAGCCTCCCTCCTCACCATGTCTATGCAGACCCTGTTTCCCTGCACCCTTCCTCAATCAAATCACCCACCCTCCCACCCTTTCTCATGCCTTTCTACCCAGCCCTCCCCCCTTCTCAACGAACCCCATCTCTTTTCACCCGTTTTGTGCAGGCCGCGTCTTCCTGCACCCCTCCTCCGTCTCTTGCTTAATCTACCTAAACAAAGCACGCCCCAACCCCCTTACGTGCAGGCCGCGTCTTCCTGCACCCCTCCTCCGTCAACTTTTCCTGCGGCAAGTTTGAGAGCGGGTGGCTGGCGTACAGCGAAATCGTGGAGACCTCCAAAGTGTTTGTGCGGGAGAGCAGCATGGTGCCCATCTACGCCGTGCTCCTGTTTGGAG
>JTEE01000025.1:1148242-1158301 GCA_002896455.3 Chlorella sp. ArM0029B | reverse complement strand
CTTTGGAAAAACTCGGGGATGTCACAACCGCGAGCTACTGGGTTTCTAAATCCCCACTGCAAGCTTGTGGGTTTTCCAAATCCCCACGTTCAGCCTGGCTCCTCCTGCCTGCAAGGAACGCCATGCGGGCTCTGCCGGGAGGTCTATTGCATCGCCCTAAGCTGAAAAAGCAAGCCGGAAACGGTAGGAACACACTAGACCAGAGGGGACTCCCTCATGCAGGCCTGCACGGCGTGCTGCGCCCGACAGTTGGCCCGCCTTTTCGAAAATCGGCGCTGGCTGGGCATTCAGTCTCTTCCTTTACTCCACACATAAACGGTTTATTATCTGCAGTCGCTCGGCTCAGCGACGCACATGGTGAGACAACAGCTGCCCGGCGCAAGCCTCCACTGTTTTGCTGCTGTTGTGCCGCAGTGCTCAAGCATCTCTGGTCCTACACGTGCGCGCCGATCGGCGGCGGCGAGTCTCCCGTGCCTGCAGGTCGATATTATTTACTACGGGCGCGGAGCGAAAGCGCTCCGCGCCGGCGGTTTTGGATTCATCCGGCTTCGATCAATATTATTCTGTGCTGGTGAGGCGTGCCTGAGAGTGCTGGCAGATGGCAGCTCAACAGCTGCCACCGCCGCCGCCATGCCGTCGCCGCCGCCATGCTGCCGCCGCCGTTGAGCTGCTGGTGCCGTGTGCTGCAGTCATGGCACCGCACCTTAGGGCTGTGTTTGCGCAGTGCTCACCTGGGCAGAGGTCTCCCTGAAGGTATGACACCTTTGTGGTGGGCAGCAACACTTGAACGGTGCCGCCGCGGGTGTTCGAAGCGTGCGCGGTGGTGGCCGCCATCAGCCACTTGCTTCACGGTCTTCTCCTGCAAGCGCTTGTGCAGGCTGGCCTTCATTCACTTCTGGTGCAAGCATACTCGAGTTCAAGGCATAAACAGTGCTGTTTAGCACTACCAAAACGGATTTACATATATGTGTGGATTTGGTTCCCACACCAACTCCCCAAATTATTCCCCACCTTGGCAGTGCTGTGGGGAAAAGCAAGGGACTTTTTCCTGAGCATAACCCGTAATAGGCGAACAAGCAGGCAAAGTAATCCCGCCCTTCATCCTACGCACTTCCCGACAGACATGGTTTCCCGACGTTGTCATTTCCGGAGTTCTTTCCCACTCAAGTTCCCGACACAACTATGTCGGGAGTATCACTTTTTTGGTCTGGATAGTGACAAAGTAGTTGGGGATTATAAAAGGTGGGGAAATGGATTCTCCGCCTGCAGGGAACGTCGGGAACAATGTCGGGTTTCTGGGTCGGATCCACTAGTGGTTGCTGCTGCTGGTCAGTCCCTAACCCGCCGTTGCCGCTTCCCCCGCACCCGTTTACGATGAAGGTGACTGCAGGCAGGACGTTTCAAGGAAGCTGGAGARGGCAGTGGAACAGCCCAGCACATGTCCAGCGCCGCAGTAATGCAAGTACATATTTTCACAACTTCCAAGGGCAGGTGGGCAGCCTGCAGCCGTGCGGCCTGCATACCTCTGCGGCAGGGGTCCACCGCCGAGGCTGCGGCCGACCTAAGTCGTGTGCGGCCGTGAGCCTGTGATGCCTGCGCTGCCTGTGTCTTAAGGAACGGGGTGCCTCCAACTGACAGCAAAGATGCTGAACATGCCATCATGATGTAAAATATCAGGCCATACAAGCACCTGGGAGCAGCAGGAGGGGGGTGCAGCGGCGGCAGCGGCAGTGGCACCGGTTTGAAATACCCACAACAGGCAGCTCTGCAARCGGGCCGCTGGCCGTTTCGATCACCCTTTTCATTGAAATCAATGAACTACACGCAGTGAGGGCTGCAAGGCGGGCCTCACCGGCCAGCTATGGCGCCCTGACAGACCGGTCTGCTTGAATGGAGGCTCTCTGCTCTGTTATATGCCTTAATTTTTAAACCCATTCAAACGAAAATAATGTTATAATCGAGCGCGGCAGGCTGCGTTTACCATTGGGGCCGGTCCGGCCTTAGAGGGGGGTGCGTACAGGTGGCAGTGGTGGAAGTTGCAGGTGGCAGACTTGCAAAAAATCGAGCGTTTCGCTTCTTGCAGCGCCTCACACACTCCCGGTGAGACTACTTTTGTTGTATGGGAGCCCAGAATGCGATAATCGGTTGCCTGGAACTTGTTCTGTACGGTGTTTGGCGAAGTGGGTCGCGCAGCGCTGCCCCAATTGTGCAGGAACAACGCCAAGTGGGTGCTTTGCGTTTTGAAGCCGCCGGGGCTGACCTGGCGGATGTTGAAAGACTCAGCCCTCCTCAGGCCCGCTCAACGCCGTGCATCGGAGGCGCAACTGAGCCGTAAGGAGCTCACATGAAAGGGGTGGATACTGAGGGCAAGTCGGGGGCGCCGCGGAGCGTCGGCTCGGGGCACATGTGCTTTGCCCAGTCTTTGCGGAGTGACGACAATGGCGTGGCGATAAGCTGGCAGCAATTCGCCACCCGCCAGGCCAGGCCAGCGGCAATGCAGCGTGGCTGCGCCGCCCGTCGCCGCTCTGGGTCCCGCTTCAGGTGCCGTCTAAGCAGCCCTCCCTTCTGATGAACACATGTCTCAATCTGGTGACCATATGCCGTCTGCTGCAGGTGCATTGTACTCTAGCCGCTGACACTCCTCTGCGGGCGGTGCGCCCATAGCGCACATGCTGACGATGCCTACGCGCAGCCTGCAAGCGGTCCTTTTGGCCGCTGCCTTGGCGGTTCTTCTGGGGTCCGCATCCGCCATCCCTCCGCTGGCTGGATATCCAAACAGAGCTGCTGCAGTGACTGCAGCAAGAGAGCTGGCTTCATATGTGAGTTAGAAGGCAGGCTGCATCACGGCAGGCATGGCGGGGGCGGCTGCCGGCACCTACAAGGGCTTCCTTGCACCTGCACCGTCATGCGCGCACCCACGGGCATATACCCCGCGCCTGCCCGTGCGGGACTACCCTGCACCTGGCCGCGAAAGTGCCATTGCTCTCCAGCCCACCTGAAAGTGCCCAGCTCACCAACCGCCTGCCGCCACACTGAGGGCATCAATGATTTGCGGCTGCCCGGCGCTTGCATGCGTGCGCCGCCGACTTGCGTTGCACCTTTGGAACATGTCACGCCGCCACGCCTGCACAGTTTCGTACACATGCCTGCGCTTTCCGACCTTGCTATGTTGTGCTGATCCCTCGCTGTTGCAGAGCTCTAGCAGCAAGAGGCGTATCCTGTGGAATTCGTACAATCGCAACCGAGGCAGGACGTATGCAAGGCTCGAGGTCAGGCTTGGGGTCCAGGATTTGGGCACACCTTCTGCCAAGGCATGGGCTGAAGTATTTGGGCTGGAACAACAGCATGGCCCGCCCGCTTAGTCATGCCCTCAGCTGCTCTTTATTAACGAAGAAGGGTGCCCAATAAGTTCCTTGTTTGCTTTCAAGATCGCGCCCCCGCTGCGTCTCCTCCCGTGCCGCAGAATGAGCGCCGTTTCACTCATTGGAACACTAGTCTCACTGCAATGATACGGTGGGCGTGCACAGTGCCTTGCTGCTGTGCCGGGGGGCTGTACTGCGCTCTGCCAGCCCTCTTGGTGGCAACTGCATCCAGCCGTGCATTTGCACAACCGCCCAAGCTAGGCATGTCGCATCATCCACGCTGCCAGCTGCCTGGTCGTAGGCGTTTCTGTAGATCTGAGCGGGGCCTCACTCAGTTTGCCGCGCATGCCCCCGCGGCTGCAGATGGAACCAGAACCCCTCTGTCACCTATTTTAGGGGGATCAATGACTTCAGGTGGGTCATTAGAGTAGCAACGACTGGCTGGCGCGCAGGGGTGTCACTAGCAGAAATAGTTGTGTTTGGAGGTTTGCTCATGAGTGGGGGATGCCTGGCGCATTTTGGGATGGTAGGAATGGACGATGTATGTGTTATGATGGCAGAGGGGCTCGGAAGTTCACTTGCTCAGGTGGTAGCGTACGGAGGCACCTCACAAGTGGCAGGGGCGGTGCCGAGGCATCGGCAGCTAGCCAGGCGACAAGGAGCACCGCAGTTTGGTCAAAGAAGTTTTGGCGGCCCATCACGGGCTCTTGCTGTGGACAGAATTTACAAGTAAGCTGGCAGCTTCCAGTTTATGGCAGTTGATTGCCCAACTCCGCTCACCTGCCCACTTTTATCCTGTCTTGACACCCTCCTCACCCGCCTCACCCCGAACTTGCCGCAGCCCACATCTTTGGTCTCCCTGGATTGCGGTAGTGCCTCACATTTGCTGTGCAGACATTCTCCCCATCTTCCCAACCTCCCCCCACTGCCCCTATGTTTCCCTCCTCCAGCGACCTAACGCCTGCCGAGGTGGCTGCCAAGTACCTGATGAAAGGAGTGCGGCCCGTACGGCCCCGGCCAAAGGCAGGCCCACGTACCGCCAACGGCGCTTTTGGCCCCGGAGATGGCGTGCCTCTCCACAAAGCGATGCAAGCTGTGCCGGACCAGCTGGACTGGCGGAAGAACTCAGTGGCCTTCCCTGACGGTGTCAGCTACCCTGTGGTGCCACTGGTGCGGGACCAGAAAGGTTGCGGCTCCTGCTGGGCTCATGCTGCGCTGGCCGCTCTTGAGAGCAAGGCCATCAAAGAGGGCACCAACTCGGGCCCCGACCTTAGCGAGCAACAAATGATAGACTGTGTGGGACCGTCTCAAGGCTACAAGTCTGCGGGGTGTGCCGGCGGCTACATAGGTGCGGCTTGAGATGCCGCTTGGCAGCACTGCTTTGGCAAGGAGGGCAGGCCGGCCTTGCCTGCAAATTTGGTGGAACCAGCGACTCTGGCGCCGCCGATCTCTCTCTCCCACACTTCATTTTCTCTCTTGCAGAGGACGTGTTTGACTATGTCAGCCGAAGGATGCACGCCCTGCGTGAGGTGGCATATCCCAACATTTACAAGAACGGAACCGTCTGCAAAACTGTACGAAGCACGGGCGCCATCACCCTCTCCCCCGCCCCAGGCTACGTCATCATTCCTGGGAATCGGGACGCAATCATGAGGGCCGTGGCCCTCTCAGGCCCTGTTGCCATCTACTTTTATGCCGAGGTTGATAGCTTCACCTCGTACACTTCCGGTGCGGTTGTGTGTGATTTGTTTTTCACTGCTTGACCTAGTTGGTGCACACAGAGGAGGCCCAATCGGGGCTGCGCACACATGATGGGGACAGGGAGCGGCTGCATTGGGACCTGCTTGTTATGTCGCTGTGCGGCGGATGTACCTGATTGCGTTCACGTTGCTGCATATCACGGACCTGAGTTGGGACAGATGGGGCCGCCTCTCCCAGCAGAGCCATGATGCAGCAATGGCATGCACCTTTCACACCGCTTGGCGTGCTGGCGTCCCATGTATGCCTGCGCATGTAGGTGTCTACCCTGCCAGCAGCTGCCGCTCAAACGCCATCAACCACGCAATGGTGAGGGTTCATGCTGCTTGCCGGACACGTTCTGTCCGCCTGAGCAGCCCACAACCTATTAGCCCACAACCTATTTGCCCAAGTGCACCAGTGAAGTCGGATGTAATACGGGCTTGCGGTCCCGGTGATGTACTCTCTGGCACCACGTTGCCTAGCGGTTCCAGCGGGCGAATGTGCATGGGACTTCGTTTCTTGTTTGCCCGCCCACCACCTGAGTGCCCCCTCCAGCCTTCATAATGCACACCCAACATGTTGTTGGGGCGCCCTCTTTCCTTGGCACAAACCCAATGGTGCAGACTATTGTGGGGTACAGTGTGTCTGAGAAACCCCCGTACTGGATTGCGCGAGGCTCATGGTGCGTTGCTCAGTCTCTAGCGCTCCATATG
This sequence comes from Chlorella sp. ArM0029B, assembly GCA_002896455.3. NCBI lineage: Eukaryota > Viridiplantae > Chlorophyta > Trebouxiophyceae > Chlorellales > Chlorellaceae > Chlorella > Chlorella sp. ArM0029B. The sequence continues at coordinate 1,152,486 of JTEE01000025.1, read as the reverse complement.
CTTGACAACCTGCCATACCTTGTGGGGAGGGATTCCGCTATGCTTGTGCATTCACGCCTGTGGTTGTGCATGCATGCCTGGACAAGCTGTTCATGCACGCATGCTCCTTTCTGTTAACTTTCGATGTGCTCTATCGTTTTCTGCACCACATCGCCTTGCGCTCCACGTGCAGGGGGGCTTTCTGGGGCGAGGGCGGCTATGCACGCATTGAGATGACTAAAAGCATTCAAGGGACGTGCGGCATGTATTTGTATGGGGCCATGCAGCCACTGGCGACCAGGAGCATTGGAGGACCTGTGAACAAGCCGCCATCCCGCCCTCCGGCCCCCCCTCCCCTCAAGCCCCGTCCACCGCCTCCACCACCTCCACCCATCAGCAACGCTTTGGCATGGGGTGAGTAGGCAGAAGGCTCACAAGTTCGAAATGAGCTCATTTCCCATGCCTTACATGGCCGCGCACGCGTCAACGAGTTCCCATTGTTGCCCTAAGCGCTGCCTACTCCCGTGCCATGTGTATGCTGGTGCGTAGGTGGTAATTGGTATGGCCAGCTGGGGAACGGGACATCGGGCACTAACCGCTTGCGTCCCGTCGCCATTTCCGGTCGCACCTTCACACAGCTTACAGCTGGTTACGAGCACACTTGCGGCCTGCTGGTCGACGGCACCGCTATGTGCTGGGGTGAGTCGGGAGGCGACGATTTTTCAGTCACTTGCACCAGCATTTGGCCGCGCATGCGCCAGCGTGCTCCCCAATGTTGCCCCAAGTGCTGCCACCCCCCGCCCAGGGGTCGATTTTGCACTTCGTTTGCGGAAACCAGATCGTAACTCCCTACACCAAAGCATGTGTTTGCTGGTTCAGGTTACAATGATTATGGCCAGCTGGGGGATGGGACATCGGGCACTAACCGCTTGAGTCCCGTGGCCATTTCCGGCCGCACTTTCACACAGCTTACAGCTGGTATATTTCACACGTGCGGCCTGCTGGTCGATGGCACTGCAATGTGCTGGGGTGAGTCGGGAGGCGGCGATTTTGCACTCACTTGCACCAGCATTTGGCCGCGCATGCGCCGGCGTGCTCCCCAATGTTGTCCCACGTGCTGCCCCCAACCACCCCGGGGTCGCAGTTGCACTTCGTTTGCGGAAAATAGATCGTAACTCCCCAAAATCAAACATTTGTTTGCTGGTTTAGGTAACAATGATTATGGCCAGCTGGGGGATAGGACATCGAGCATAGACCGCTTGAGACCTGCAGCCATCTCCGGCAGCACGTTCACACAGCTTACAGCTGGTTACTATCACACGTGCGGCCTGCGGGTCGGCGGCACTGCCATGTGCTGGGGTGAGTCGGGAAGCGGGTATTCCGCGGTCGCTTGCTCTGGCGCTTGGCAGCGCATGCGCCTGCGTTCTCCCCAATGGTGCCTCATATCGCTGCAAACCCCAGCGATTTGCTTCATTGTGCGCAGGTTACAATGGCTCTGGCCAGGTGGGGGACGGGACATATGGTGACGGGAACAACCGCTTGAGCCCCATCGCCATTTCCGGCCACACCTTTAAACAGCTTGCAGCTGGTGGAGAACACACATGCGGGTTGTTACTGTAACAACCGGCCCTCTCTTGTTGTTTGATCTGCACCTGTTTCGGTGTTCCCGAGTTGTGGTGATGGTGAACAACTGTAGAGCGGCGGGGAGGGCTGGAACGGTGGCCCCAGATGCCCACCGGATTATGGGGGAGGAACCAGCTTGGCCTCCCATCCATGGTGCAGAAGCAGCATGCATGTAGCGTGATCCATTCAGGGGAATTTGCATCGACGTTTCCTACCATGACTATGGGATGGCCTAAGACACACGGCAACACTTTAACGCTGCCCCCGGCAGCTTAATATTCATTCAAGCCCACGCTCTTGCACTCACCCGCACATAACACACCTCTGCGTTCACTCCCTTTTTTTGTAAAGCACCCATGCCGGGACTTCAATCCAACGGCAACCTATATAAGGCTGCTGCGCAGAGATCTTTCAATTATTGTATCCTAAAGAAAGCGTAACTTCCGAAATGAGGCCAGGGGCGTGGAGGACCTCGCGACATTGCTTTTTCTTAAAGTTTGAGGCACTGCGTGCCGCAGCAGGATGGTGCGGTGAAGGCCGTGAAGGCCTTACTGACACTAGCAAGAGCATATGGATAGTGCAGAACACAAAGTAGATGGAGAGGTTATACCACAAGTGATATCTACATTTTGGTGCTGGAATGGTGGTGACATGCAAGCGCAACATCCTCGCTGCTGGCAGTCAAAGGGGAGGTCCCGGGGGCTCCAGATGTGCAAGCGAAATGCATACTTTAAAAAAAGAATGGTGCGGTGCCGGCATGCAGCGGCGCCAGCGCCAAGCCCTGGGCAACAGGACGGCGGCAGCGTGCTTAGGTGAGCGGCAACCACGTGCTTCCGCTACTGTACAGTTCAGGCACCTAACCGACATAGTGCAAACAGGCCTCCACGCCACTGGTGCGTGATTCAGTGCCTCTTGACTCCAACTCTCACTCCAGCTTTGCAAGGTGCGATTCAGGCTGTTCAGGATATCGAACTCACTCCAGCTTTACAAGATGCGGTCATGCGTTACAAACAGGCAAATTAATGACGTGCATATAACAAAGGGCACCTGGGAGCCATGTTATGTTCATCTGTGCACCATTAAGCTGCTCATCCCCGTGAAATTCAAATGGCCCGTTGGTCCCCGCCTCTGAAGAAGAAGAAGAAGATTACAGCCCGAGGGCGTGGGGTTGAGGAAACCAACAGGAAATTAAGCCAAAGGCACCAGTCAGCTACCATACAGTARAGTGTGTTATAAGTCAGGGGGGTGGGTCAGCCGACCCCTTGCTTTCCCAGCCTCCCATCAATCTGCCGCCGCACTGCCGCCGTGTCCCGCAGTGCCGTGACTGTCATCAGGTGTATCTTCGTCATCAGCCGCTTTCCTGCCTCTGTCGCAAGTCCAAGCCGCTCCAATGCCTTCAATCCGTGCTTGTACACCGTGCCGCATTTGCCTATAAGGATGATGMATGGCTCTGCCTCGATTGTCCATCCCTCCGCCCTGAGTGCTTCTGCCAAGGAGATGTCGTCTTGCTTGCCGCTGCGCCCGCTGTGGTTCTCGCTGCCGTCGCTGTCGCCGTCGCCACCGCTGGGTTCCTCGCCGGTGTTGTCGTCCTCCTCTTCCCCTCGCGTGCCTCCTTCCCAGTGCTGCTTGTGTGGTCCCCGCCTCTGCCATTCCCCCGCCTGGCACTTGCACGACACGGCGCCCGCCCCTGCCTCCCCTGCGTCCCTCAGGCAACCATTGGCACCTCCTCCTCCTCCGGCGCCGCATCCCGCCTGCGCCCCTGCTCCTGCCCCACAGGAGTGACGGTAACCACTTGTACGATTTCCTCACACTGCAGACCAGATCACCTATCACGCAGTAGTGTTTGATGGACGGCAGCCCCACTGCGGACCACCACTACGGGCTTGATTGGTGGTCTACAACCAGCCTTCTGCCTTGCCTGCCCTCTCTGCTGTGCCCTGGAAGTGCTTACAGTGCCATGACACGCTCTCTTGTAAAGTACTCGTACGTGTGAATGTCAAGACAATACCTGCACACAGCAGTTTGTGGGAAGCCAAGCGGGCACCTTGCCGCTGCAGCTCCGCCAGCTCCGCCTGGCGCCGCTTGAGCTGCTCTTGCAGATTGGATACAGCCCCCTCCACTGTGGGAATGGCCAGGTCCTACCCCCGTCATATGCTCGTACCAGCACCCATAGGATCAGCCTGTGTGTCCTACTCTGTCCCAACCGCCCATCAGCTACGAACAGCTGGGCACCGGGGTTACCAGGGGGTCCTGCTGGCCGCTCCCGATTTCTTCCCCTCCCCCTCCAATTTTCCCCAACACCATCTCTGCAATGACCCGTCGATACCGGAAATCGCTGCACTGGCTTCCACAAGGGGGACGGTGGGACGTCCCTGGGACGTCCACGGTTGGACGTCTCAGGGACGTCAAATTTTGTACGTCTACTTGCAGGTCCCCGAGACGTCCCGGGACGTCCACCAGTGGACGTCCCGTGGATGTCCCTGCTTGGACGTCCACCATTGGACGTCCCTTGGATGTCCCTGCTTGGACGTCCACCATTGGACGTCCCTTGGATGTCCCTGCTTGGACGTCCAGCAGAGGACATCCAGGTATCCAGCAAAGCAATGTTTTCCTTATTAGGAAGTGCTAAAGAGCACTGATTT
>JTEE01000025.1:1095938-1139529 GCA_002896455.3 Chlorella sp. ArM0029B | reverse complement strand
GGGGAGGGCTATGGAGAAGGGCGTGGGGGTGAGGGGGAGGGCGGTGGAGGAGATGGAGAGGAGGGTTAGGCGAGGGGGAGGGAGGCGGCGGGGAGGAGAGAACACTTCCCTTGCAAGTGGCAGCCATACACTGCAGGTGCGGCCGAGTGCTTGACTATGTCGGCTTGCCAGACCCACACACCCTGCCCACATCCCAGTGAAGCGCCAACAACCCACCTGAATCTGCCCAATCAGAGTTCTCCAGCTCGCTAACGACCGCGTGCAGGCGCAGCAGCTTCATTATGATCAGTGCCATGTCCTGCACGGTACAAGCATGGGCAATGGCTTACGCACCAGGGGCGCCCCTCAACACGCAGCAGCAGTAGAAGTGTGAGCAGCGTAGGCAGGACTGGGCGCAGCTTGGCCTGCCTGGCGTTGGGAGGCTGCATCTTGAAAAGGACTGCAAGGGCAGGGAAGATGTGGGTCATGAGTTCGCATGCCTCTCCTGTGCAGTGCGGGATGCACCCACCATGCGCCCGCTCCTCCCCCCCGCCTGCCCGGCATGCACCGAACATGCGCCTGCCACATTAAGGCCTGCAGTGTCTGCCCGCCCCGTCTGCCTGCTGAGCATACTCGTCATTGCCCTGCCCCGCCTGCATGCCCGGGTTGTGAATGCCTGTCCAGCTTGCATGCTCTGATTTCCCACCTGCGCCTGCCCCACCCGACTGATCCACCTGCCCTACATATACATATAGCCCCGCTGTGGACCACTTGTTTATCACCCCCTTCCCGCCCACCTGGGGCGGAGTCGGCGTTATCAGCGCTGGCCATTGCCGCCTCCACTGTCCGGCTTGCCTCCACTGTCCGGCTGGCCTTTGGCAGACGTCTCCTGCTTCTTCTTCTGCTGTGCTTGCTGAGCATGCACTGCTCCCCGCAGCTGGCTGCTGCACGCTGCCTGCTGCAAATTGAAACGGGGGGCGGGGAGGCAGGGGGGACACACGCAAGGTTGACGGGCGGGCGGGCAGCACAGGAGGGCACAAGGCTGGGACAGGGCAGGATGCCATGAACAAGGGCCGGCAGGTCCCCAATAAGGCTGGGGCAGGGCAGCCCACAACGGAACCCAGGGAGGGCAGGCAGGTGCTCAGCCAGGCCGGGGCGCAGCAGGGCATTTCACAGCAAGAGCAGGCAGGGAAGGAGGGCCCAGCCAAGCTGGGGCAGGGCAGGGAGAGCAGGATATGGTTTTAGCCCCTGCACGTGCTTGACCATCTGCCTTGCCCTGCCTACCTGTGCTCGACACCACCCATCTGCCAGCACTTGTTGGCCCCACTGTGTAACATGCACTGGCAGCATGGGACAAGCCGGCCTACCTGCTCTAGATCTGCGTTGGGGTGCGCATTCTGTTGTCTCCACCCGCTCTTGTGTCTTGGGGCTCCTTGCGCATCCTGCTCCTCCTCATCAGGAGGTGGCTACACTGCTGATACGATGGGCAGCAAGTACCCGGGACATGAAGGAGAAGGCCCTACAATGCTGGTATGCATCAGCACCTGAGGGGCTAGTGGACGCGGTCGCCAGCGCCACTGGAGCCTGCATCGATATATTTGCCTCCCCACTAAACGTMCACGCCGGCATGACAGGGTACATGAGCACTCACCCCCGGGACCGTCTATTTGGCGCTGGGATACACGCCTACCGCCAGCGATGGACAGGCACGGGCTTCGCATACCCGCCTGAAACAAAGGAGGACGCCAACAGAGCTCTGCACGGGGCCTAGCAAGTGCAAAGCTGGCCGACAGGAAGGAGGAGGTGCGGCCGGTACTGCTGCTGCCGGTATGGGAGCTGGCACCGCACAGTGCATATATGGAGTCACCGAGAAGTGGTGCACCTGGCGAGGTTCCAGCCTGGAGCCCTGCGCATGCACCACCGGCAGGCATCGAGGGGGAGTCACCCGCCCCTCCGCGGCGGCAAGCACCCTGGGCACGACCTCGTGGCAGTATGCAGCTCAGCCGGGAGGCATCTCAGCCGGAGTGCTGGCCAGTCAGGGGGGTGCTGGCCAGACACGAGTGCCCACAGCAGAAGAGGATGAAGAAGAACGAGCCCTTGGGCGTGGGTTGAGGAAACCAGCAGAGGTGTGGTCCCCCTGAGCTGACTACCGGAGTGCCCGCAGGCACCTGGAAGCCCTTGGCTTGAGATGACAACAAACTACTTACTTCCTTCCTTCCTGAACGTTACACGGTGTACGTCTCCACAGAGGCGACGGTTCCCGGTGCGGCACAAAGGCGGGAATGAAGAAGAGCCGCAAGACAAACAAAGGAGAAAGATTGGGGAGGAAGATGGCTTGCAAGTGAACCAACAAACACAGTTGGGGTGTGCTCGAGGTGGGAGGGGGTCATGGCGGAAACAGGATTGGGTGGAACGCGGGCCCATGGAGTGGCTTGACTTATTCGCGAAGGATGCCATCGGAGAAGGAGGAGAAGCATGCTCGTAGCAGAACAGTGGAACGGTGCAACATCTGGCCTCCCGCGCGGGACAGGCCGACTGCTCTCGTGAGCACACCAAGGTTGCAGGCAGTCCCGGCTTGATTGGCGTTCATGTTGGAGAAAGAAGATGCAGATGCCATGCCAACTCATCACGCCAGCTCTTCGATTGAGGCCAGGCGAGCGACAATTTCGGCGGAAGGTGGGCGGGCACTGGCGTCTTGCTCCCAGCAATCCCTGCATGGCAGCAGGCAAGTGGATTCAATCAATAATGCTTTCAAACTCCTAGTTACGGGCATTATGTGCCTGAACCTGTTAGCCTCGGTTGTGGGCACACCGTGACCCCTCCCCAATTTCCTCATGCACGTGACTACACACTGCAGCCGTTCTATACTGTTGTCTTTAGCGATGTGGTCAGCCAATGACTTGTAAATAATCCTTATCACAACTTCTCGCCCACCTCATCAGCTGGCAGTAGGCTGTGTAGGCATCATTGGTGGGCTTGTCTGGGCCGGGAAGCGCGTCCAAGGCCGGCACATCTGGGCGCTGGCCGGCCATCACAGCTTGGGCCACCTACAGAGGCAGCAGGGCCGTGGTGCAGGCAGCGTCGCCAGGGTGTCCCATGCATGCATCACACTGCCCCAACCCCCGGCCCAACGCTGCTCTCATTTGAATTGGGGACGAGCACTGCTTGTTTTCAACTGTCATCACCGAGCGAGCCACCCACGCAGCCTGCACATGGTGCCAGGCAAGAGCAGACAGCACGTCCAAGTAGTGCACTGCCCGGCACACCAATGCACTTTTGAACTGCCTCACCTGGAAGTGGTTGCTAATCGCAGCCCAGGGCAGCTGCCAGGTGATGAACTGCAGGCAAAGAGGGTGGACAGGGGGAGGGAGCTGATGTTAGCTGATGCCCTGCTTGCTACACACATTCGCTCTGACAGGGCGGCCAATTTAAAGCACGGCGCTTCACCTGCTGCTGGGACATGGTACAGCGGTGCGTAAGGCAAGCTGCGCTATTGGGAGGCCCTCGGTTTGAGCGTCACCCAACAAGGGTCCACAACCAGCCGCTTGGCCTCACCTCCAGCAGGATCATGCCAAACGCAAACACGTCTGAGGCCGCCGACTCCTTGCCGCCCGCCAGCACCTCGGGGGCCTGCAGGGGAGGCCGGGTGCAGGCGTGCGGTGTGAGCTGAACACGCATGCCTGCGCAATGTGCACGGTGCGCATGAGGGGCGATGTGAGGCTGCCTCCCTAAGAACAGGAGGGCGCCAAGCCCCCTTGGCCAGCCCACTGCCCCTGTGCCTAGCCATGCCGCCGCACCCCAGGTCAACACCCTTCAGCTGCTGCTCCTCAAGCATGACTGACACGTTTCGCCTGCCTATTTTCAATCAAGGCCGGTGTCGCTCAGTGCCTTTGCCCAAGGCTGGCACGCGCCGCATACCTCCCCTCAACCAAGGCCAGCATGCTTCACATGCCTCCTCTCAACCACGGTCGGCATGTGCACCCCTCACCTGCGTCCAATCACCCAAGGCTGGCACCCGTCACCTGCCCTCCCTCGCCCAAGGCTGCGTCCCCCCCGCCCAAAGCCGGCACCCCTCACCAGCCAGGTTGGGTTGTTGGCGCCTTCCATGGAGTTGGTGCCCAGGGACACGGGGGACAGAATCTTGGAGAGGTTGAAGTCTGCAGCGGTGGGAGGGGTAAAGGCAAGGTGGCGTGAAGTAATTGCACCCATGCACCAGTTCATCCAGCAGCCGGGCTCAAAGCGCTCGAGAGCCGACATTTCAACGCATGCTAAACCTGCTGGAAAGCCCATTTTGGCGGGGTGGGTGGGTGGAAGCGGTTGGCCCAAGGGGTGATGCAATGTCGTTTCTGAAAGGAGGCAACGGCGGCGCCGGCGTCAGCGGCAGGCAGCAGTGGCAGCAGCAGAAGGGGCCGTTGCGCCATGCAAAACAGGGGCTGCCCACCTGAGACTTTGACTGTGAAGGACTTGTCCACCAGCTGCAGAGACCGGTTGAGGGAGGGGGGGCAAGCAATGGTGAGCGAGGCATGGTGGTTTGGGCGGCTCTCGACAGAGGGGCAGGAGCACACGTCCATGCACATGCAAGCACGTGAATGCAGGCGGCAGGGCGGCTTACCAGGTTTGGCGACTTGATGTCACGATGGATGATAGGGGTAGACATGCTGTGCAGGTAGAGCAGGCCGCGCGCCGCGTCCAACGCCTGCTCAGGTGCATGGGTGGGGCAGCAGCAGGGACGATTCACAAGCTGAGCTCAGCACGCACGCAGGAACCGTGCTCTCAAGTGACGTCCCGCTCTTGGCAGTTGTTGAGCAGTTGTGAGGACTGTGAGCATTCTGCGCATGTTCCGACACAGCCGGACAGCAACCGCATCCTACACAGTGTCATTGGCATACTCTGCCCGCGTGGTCAGCAGCGCCCCTCTTACCATGCTGATGCGCAGCTTCCAGGTCAGCTCCGCCGCCTTGACGGGGTCCAGGGCTGCCTCACGCAGCACGCAGTACAGGCTGCCGTTCTGGCAGTACTCTGCAAAAGGGATGTCAGGGATGCCAGGATGTATAGTGAATGCCCCACACGCATGAGTCGAGGGGTTGAGCGAGCACAAACGACAATTGCCGGCTGTGCACGTTTGACACGGCCCTGCATGCCTGCATCCCCGCGCACGCAACCACCTTACCAGTCAGGATGCATGGGGGCAGGGTGCAGAGGCCCACAAAGTTGACAATGTTGGGGTGGCGCATCTTGGCCATCACGCACGCCTCCTGCGGCAGGAGGTAAGCAAGAGGAAGGGTGCCATGCTGACCGGTGGGTGACCCCAACTTATGAAAATGTTGGGAAGAGAACCTGCAAGCAAAGCTGCTGTTGAGCCAGGAAATGCAGGTGCAGTTGACAAGCGCCTCTGCCTTCCCTGCCCGCCTGGCGGCCAGCCAGGCAGCTAGTCTGCCAACAAGCCCACCAGCCTGAGGCACCTGCCAGACACTCTGCCATCTCACCTGCTGCAACTGCTCCACCACAAGCGTTGGCAGCTCCAAACCGCCATGCATGGTTTCTGCAGGCAATCACACACACGCAGGTGGGAGCCGAGAGGTCGGTAGGAGATGGGGCACTGGACATCTCTTAGTCTCCCGTCGGACGCGTGATTAGCCGTGCTGCAGCATTGACCACGCATGCTGCAGCGCCCCCTCCCCTCCTTGTATCTGCGGGGTAACTCCCACCGACTTTGGCGTCCAGCTTTCTCACAGAATTATTCCGCTGAACCAACTTGCCTTTGTTAATGAGCACCTTGCATGCCACAGGGGTCTGCTTCCACCTGTTTCAAGGAAAAGTCAATTAGGGTAGGGGTTTAGAATGTTAGTAAACATGGCCGTGGGACGCGGGGGGGAGGAGTATAGCTCGTGATCGTTGCCCCGCCTGCCCAAAGCACCATCGCATCGCACACACAAAAGGCCCGCCACCAGACCGCCATGCATAGGCGCTCCTAGCCGGCAGAGCAGAAGGGGCATTGAGGACGGAGCACGCTAATTCCCATGGCAGTGGCGTTTGGTGGCAGCTCTAACTCATGCACGTCCAGGTCCTGGGCGCCTGCCTCCCTCCCCAGCCGTGCATACCACAAGAGGATTTTCCCACTGCATGGCGGGCAGCAAACCTTGCAAAGTAAACCTGCAGGGAGTCAGGGGAGTGCGGCACCATTCATCACATTGAGGTGATACCAGAGGGGTAGGGCATCCCAAAGAGCCACCTCGCAGTGTGCACCCACAGTCGCACAGCAGCACCACAGTGAGGCATTGGTCTGGGCAGCGCCGCGCAGTGCAGCACGCACTCACCAATCCAAAGGAGCCCTGCCCAATGGGCCGCTCCAGCGTGATTTCATCCCAGTCCACAGCCCACTGCTGCATGTCGGCCGTCAGCTCGGTGTAAGCCCGTGCACCGTGGCTCTGGCCATGGGGGTTTTGGCGCAGAGTAGCCAGACTGCTGGCAATGTAGGACAGGACCGGGTCGTTCATCATCGTATCCAGGCTGCACATGGGAGGGGGAGGTGGCCAGGGAGCTCCGGAGCAGTGAGGGGTGGCAAGCTGTGCGTGAAGCGCTGGACGGAGCCATCGAGGCAGAGCAGGGGCAGGGGGCAGCACAGAGAGATATGCTCTGCGTGGGACGCATGTGAGGAGAGGTTGAGCGCGAGGCTACAGGCCAGCATTCGTCTGGGCACCAGCCACACCAGCACCACGTACAAGCGCCCTCTCACTTGCGCTGCCGGCTGTTGCCAGATGCTGTGGCAGGCGTTGATGCCCTGTTAGTTTCAAGACTCGCTTTCAGCCCAACCATGCTATCCAGGCTGCCCTTTTCTGGGTCGGACGGGCTTGTGATGATGCTATCCAGGACGCCTGGAGGAGGCACAAACTGCGCCTTGTTCGCACCCTGCCGCTTGCGCAGCCAGCCTTTGCCGGGGCGCAGAGCAAGAAAAGCCAGCAGCCCCACGATCGCTGCAGGTGTTTGGACAAAAGCAGCGTAAGGGGCAGGTTGCACAGCGAGTGCAGCTCAGGTGCCGGAAGGGGTAGCCAAGAAAGGATGGGGAGGCGGTGGGCCAAAGGGCAACGGCAGCAGCTCAAGCTGCGTTGCGCGCTTTTGGGGAGGGAGCATGACACAAGCCAGCCCTAAGAAAGGTCCAACTCACCCAGGCCGCCCAACACGCCTCCCACGATGGCGCCCACAGAGGTGGAGGATGAGGAGGTGTCTGGTGAGGGCGGTGGGGAGCCAGGCGGAGGCAAGCTGCACACAGGCGGGGCAGGCCGGCCCGCCAAAGGTCTTTCAGGAACATTGCATGCAGGGGAGGAAGCACGGAGAGAGCGCAGAGAGGGCGTGCAACACGAGATCCAAGCTACGAGCTGCCGTACCCCCATTGCTACAGCCTGTTGTTGCCGGCCTCTCACCTGGGTGGGGGTGATGCTGCTGGTGATGGCGGCGGGGCGCAGGCAGGCAGGGGCCCGAGGCCAGCCTGCACAGCAAAAGAGATATGCTCTCGGACTGCTGACACTGTTGTTGTCTTTGTGACCTGGGCCTACAAGCAACGACACACCTGCGTCAAGACGCCTGGTGCGCAAGGCACCATGTGCATGCGCACAACCCTGATTGCGGGTCGACAACTGACCTTCTCCGTCAAAGAGGCGGGCGACGAGCCACACAGAACGGGGTTCTTAGAGACGAGTCTGCACAGTGGGCAGAGCAACCGGTGTGTGATGGTTGTTTTTACGCACGTGCTTGCCAGGCAGCTTGGCACAACGCCCCAACGGGCGACGGGCAACCCGATGCCGGCTGGTCCTCACTCTTGCCACTTCATGATCACAGCGGCATCTATCAGCAGCCAGGACCCGCATGTTAACTTCGACTCACAGGGACTTGAGGGAGGGGAAGGCGTCTTCAGAGCCCCACTGGAGGGGCACGCCGCCTGCACGCGGATCATGTGCCACACACAGAATGATCGGTGTCGATGTTTATCTTTGCTTCTCTTGGCTGGCTGCTATTGTCCGCCTGTCGATCTGACAGCGGGCTGTAGTGTTGCGGAAGCACCAGCAGGAATGGGACAAATAGTCGGTAAATGAGCAGGCACAACAGGCCCAGGGCTGACCACACCTGTGAAGCTGTTGCTCTCCAAGTTCAGGATGGTGAGGTTCTGAAACGCTCCCTCACCCCAACTGGATGGCAAGGTGCCTGCATCGGAGAATATTCAGATTCGGATACGGTTCAGTGGCCACCTCAAAGGCCCTACAGGCACTTGGATCTGTGCCAGCACAGCACAGCACGGCGGAAGCAGCTGCTTCATGGGCTCGCACAGGGAAGCCCCATACTTCACACGAAACCCACCGCTGAGGTTGCAGTCCGAAACATCCCTGCAGCAGAGGTGCGGACCGGACATAGCCTTGTGTGGTTATTGAGTAAGGGCACATTGGCAGGGTATGTGGGCCAGCACACGGTCAGCAGGTGTGCCACTGAGGTGGCCCATCATGCAAACGATGTGCACCCCATGCAAGAGCAGTGATTAAAGGACGCCTGCGGCAGCAAGCTCACTCACAAATCTATCAGGGACGGGAAGACGTCTGGCCCAGACCCCCAGGTAGATGGAAGGGTGCCTGCAGGAGGGACCAGCATTTGAGTTTAGATCAAGCCAGCTCAGATGACCTCCGTATCTAGCTGGCCACGGGCACTGCGGCGGCACCATGGGTGCATCTCACTAAAGGCGGCAAACCGTTAGCCAGCATTGATGTGGCACGCTGCGGCATGCCAGGAGGGCATAGCCCAAGCAGGTGCGGGTTGCCCGCTTGAAGCGAAAGTAAGTGTGGGCGAGGAAAGCAGCGGAGGTGTTTGGGCCCTCTTGGCGTGGGCACCCCTCCGGCCACCGTCCCCCAAATTAGTCCCCGCCCCAACAGGCTTCCAGCGCAGGCTATCAAAACATTGGCAGGCTGTCAAGCTGCCACATGGACAGCGCTGGCTCTGCGCTCACCGGTGATGCGGTTGCTCTCAATGTCCCTGCACCCCAAATGGACAAAGTGCACACCCATGGGTCACTGTGATGCATGGGCAAGGAATGTGATGTATGCATGCCCAATGCAGTACTCGGAACGGCATGCGCGGCATGCTGCACATCACAGAGGCGGCGGGCAGCAGCCCGGCACGCACTGCCAGCCAATGTCTTAACTTGCAGGGCTGCCCACTCACAGCAGTTCCAGGAGCGGGAAAGCCTCGGGATTGCCCCAAGCAGGGAATGTGCCTGCAGGCAGGAAGGCATGACCAGTCGAACAGTGTAGGCAAAGGGTGGGGTGAGTTACCCCGGGTGCTGATTTGCAGGCATGCAGCCACAGTTGAGCACGCGTATGGCACTGCCTGCTGACGCGTTGGATGCAAGCACACAGATGCAGGACTACCGGGATGTGCGCCGCTCCTGAAGGAGGCAGGCACAACAAGGACATCACAGTGACTTGCCATTCAGCTTGTTCACAGAGAGGCCTCTGCAAAGCAAGCCGAAGAACACAATTGTCGTATTAGTAGTATCCGTGGTCACATAGCAGGCAAAGCAAAGGAGGAGGGGGCCAGGGGTGGGCAGAGCGGCAGGCTCCCTCCTCAAAGACACTCACAGCTCGACCAATGAGGGAAAAGCACCAGCAGTTCCTCCCCAAGTCTCGGGGATGGGGCCTGCAGGCATCCAGGGCACAACACAAGGTGGGATTCATTCTGTGAGATCCCCCCCAGCGTGCCAGACGAATCGTGACCGGCAACCGGAGCCACCACTGGTAGGGGCAGGCAGCAACAGCAACAGACAACGCAATGCCTTTGCATGCAACAGCAGCATGGTCGGCAACAGTCTGCCCGACTGCCAGGCTTGTTGACAGAGGGGCACGCACCTGACACCCCTGTGTTGTCTAGGTACCTGCAAAGGGGCATCCCAGCAGTCTGAGTGTGGCAAAATCATCTTTGGGTGAATGTTTTGTGCACTTTGGGCCAGATGTGGTGCAAGCACCCCCAGTCATGTAGAGGCAGTCACTTACAGGATGCGCAGGGAAGGAAATGCACTGGGGCTACCCCAGGATGCCGGGAGCGTGCCTGCAGTAACACAAGTGGGCGTGGTGCTAATGGCAAGCGCGCCTGCCTGCTAGGGATGGAAATTGGACCCCCCACAACACCCAGTTGTGAGCAGCAGCAGCATCAGCAGCAGGCAGGCGCAATGGCATCAGGGTTGGGGTGGTTCACTTACCGGTGAGCTTGTTGGTTGGCAGCACCCTGTGGGGAGGGCGGGATAAAAAGGCAGCGCGGTGAGAGAGCGGGACTAGAGTGATGCGATTCTGAGTCGGGCAAGAAGCTGCGTACGGCAGAACGAGTGAGACACTCCTACGAAATGGGGTGAAGGGTCAAATATCAATATAATGAACGGCGAAGGGTCCAGTTAGTTGGGTCAGTGCAGGACCGTTTTCTCCGCCGCGGAGGCTCCTTTGCCCCAACCCGCCCGGATTGAGAACATTTGGTAGAAGTTTTACCATTTCTGGGCGGCCAGGGCATCCCGTTGAGAGCCGTCAGCACCTGTTGGGGCGCAGCAGGCAGGCGCAGCAGGCAGCAGTTGGGCCGACATCATGACGCCACATTTCATCTCAACCATTCGACTTTGCTTCTACGACTGATCGCTATCTCCCCCACCCGGTGGTCATCAAACCAGGCGGCCAGCGTTCAGTTCGCTGTCCAGCTCCTGTGCGCCGTGCCATCGGTTCCTGGCTCACACGGCTGGCTTCAGCGCACATTGCCAGCGCGATCAACCCACGGGTTGCTCGCAGATGTACCCACGTGAACCCTCCCTACGGCATCTGGGCGTCCGGCAACAGCCGCGGGATGCACGTGCAGGAACATGTCCGGCCTGCTGCCCAGAGCCTATCGCAGCAGCATCTGGCGAAGCTTCCCGGCCCCGCAGCTCGCCTGCTGCCTGCCTGCTGCCCTGCCAGCCCCGCCTGCTTGCTGCTTAAAGCCAGGCCCGGGTAGACGAGATCCCAGGCGGAAGCCTCCCAGGTGCCTATTCAGGGGCGCTGGGTGCTGCTGGCCACCACAACTTGAGGCGGTGCTGCAGCTCAAGTGCACGCAGTTTAACTAGCAACCCGCTCATTGCGCAGCCCTACTTGGGCAACATGAACATCGCATGCAGCTACTGGGATGCGCTGCACATTCTGCAGGAGCGCATCTACGGCAAGAATCCAGAGATTGGAGCCCGCGGTTCAGAGCATCTGCCAGGTGTCGCTGCCGACACTGTAGGACTTGCCACAACCAATGTTAGAATTGCTCACCAGCCAGACCGACCGCACCGAGGCAAGGCAAATCTGTTCTCACAAATGTGCCTTTCTGGCCTTCCAGCTGGCAAGCAGCACTGCGACTTGCCGGCCTGCGCAGTGTGTGCATGCACGATCGCATGTACCACTGGGTCGGCCCCCTGCTGCCGGCGGGCGGGCGCGTTGTGCGCCTTTGGATTGACTCTGATTACGGATTCCGGCGCCCTGCCTTTGCCAAGAGCATCAACAAAGCTACGGGGCAGACGATGCGCAGGGGCAGACGATGCGCAGGGCGTGTACATTCCCAAGCCAGTGTTAACGCACGGGCAGCTGTAGGTTGCTTTCTTCACGTGTAGGCTCATGGGATCAGCTGGTGGCATGTGTCCGCCAGCATCGCTCCAGCATGCTGGCCACCTCCGGGCGAAGGGGGCCTGGGGCACATGCACTAAAGAGATTGTACACTGAGGTTTTCTGAGTTTTCCTTTTTTGTGTTTCTGACACGCCGTTGCATTTTCCTCAGTGTGTCGTTGTAACGCTGAGTTTTTACTCAGGTTGGGCCAGCGAATTGTTTTCTTCACCCCATTTGCTCGAGCTGCTTTTGGTCGTGGAGGTAACAAGACGTGCCCAACGGGCATGGGTACAACTAGTTTGCCCTTAACGCGGCCCCAATAGTACAGAGCAGCCTGCATTTGCGGCGCCCCGCTGTTAGGGGTGCTCTTTTCTGCACGACACCATGCAGCGGAACGAGCGGGCGGAATGCTGGGCAGTTTGAACTCACAGTTCTTCCAGGAATGGGAACGCGCCCTCAGCTGCGCCCCAAGCTTCTGGCAGGCTGCCTGCAAGCGCATGGCACAGGCACGGGTGAGGAGCACCACAGCGGCAGGGCAGACAGGCGGCCATGCATGCAAGCAGGCAGGCACGCAGTCAGGTGTGTGCGGGACCGCAGCAAACCTCATGTGGCCATCGATACAAGCACGCAGGCATGCATCACTCGACAGGCAGGCAGGCAGGAGGGCGCGGGTGCGGGGCAGAAAGGCCGGCAGGCAGGAGGGCGACGAGGGTGCGGCGGGCAGAAGGCAGGCAGGCAGGCGGGCGGATGATGATGCGGCGGGCATGGCAGGCAGGCAAGCAGCTGCAGCAAGTCGCACCAGTCAGAGAGTTTGACTCCATGTCACTGCAGCACAGCAGAGGGCAGCGAGCAGGTCAGCAGCCCTGGCAATGCGTGCTTCAAGCTGAGGCTGCGTTCAAACACAATGGCACGCAATGCGAGAAGCACCAGCAGGCCAACTCACAGGTATACAAGAGTGGGGAATGCTTCCGCACCGCCCCAGGCGTCAGGCAACGTCCCTGCAAAAGCAAGCTTGCACAAGGGCATGGTTGTCAGAGCAACATGCATTGGGGGAAAAAAAGCGAGGATTGCATCTGGCAACACGGAACTGCCTTGACCAGCTGCACGCTGCATGTCCGCAATCAGACGCTCACCTGTCAGCCTGTTTTCCCGCAAGTACAGCTCGTACACAGCTGGGAAGGCTCCGTTGCCGCCCCAACTCGAAGGCAACGGTCCTGGGTGTCAGTAAGGGGCGTGGCAAGTGAGGAGCAAATGACAGCTGCATGCTGCACAGCTGGGCATGGGGGCCACACAGGCATTGCGTGGCATGATGCACGAACCACTGAGTCACACCTGTGAGGGCGTTCAACTGAAGCGCCCTGCAGTGAAAACATCCAGAGGGCAATTTGTGAGAAAATGTAATCAGTCCACTGGTTGGCGGCATGTTTGCAACAGTTGCTGCCAACCAGCATGTGCCAAACTCACAGTGAAGCTAGTGACTTAAAGGCCTGATTTCCCCAGGCCGCGGGCAGCGTCCCTGCAAATAGACAGGGGCACACGCCAGGCACGCCTTGGGGCAATGGGTGCTCAAGGGGCGCCTGGACAACAAGGGCCCCACAGCATGCACCCCTCTAGGATCCGGGCCAAGCATGTCGTCGTTGCAACCTCCCACCCGTACTGGGCAGGAGGCAGGGGTGGTGACTGGCAGCCCATATGGCAGACCTCCTGAAGAGCACACCTGTCAGCTTGCATCTGGACACGTCCCTGCACAGCAAGTCAATTGCAAAGACAATTCGAGTGACACTAGCAGACGCCCAGGAGGGTGTGAGTGTGGCCTGGACAATTGGGCAATCGGGTGGGTAGGCACACTGAAAAAAGAACTAGTAAGGGGCATAGGGACAGCTGGCAGGCAAGCATGTGAGTAGCATGGGCCAGTTTGCGGGCAGGGCAGCCCGGCCTGCAAACAGGCAGGCCTCTTGGCTGCAGAAGTGCTGGCGGGCCCACAAGCGGGCAGTGCGGGCGGGCGCGGCGGCTCAGCTCACAGAAATTCTAACGACCGAAGCGCGCCAGCGGAAGCCCAGCCCTCAGGCAGCACGCCTGAAGCAAGGTGAGGCACAAAAGTGGCCGCAAGGAATGAGCGGGCAGTCAGCACAACGCCAGGTGTGTGGGTGCGGCCAGGCAGACTCTCACAAAGCAGGGACCCGACTGGTCAGAGGGCAAGGGTCCGCACCTGTGAACCCATTTGCTGCCATGTTGAGGTACTCCAGCTTTCCAAACTTCCCAGCGCTCCCCCAGCTTTCTGGAAGTGAACCTGCAGATGTGGGTCCCACATCGGGGGGCATGTGAGGCCACTGGCAATGAAGCCTTTGACGCATCTTCACCACTTTCCCATGCCAGAGGCCAACTTGACTTTGCTCTTCTCTCCATCATGGGGTGACAGCCTCTCCTCACCTTCACCTCCTGTAGAGCTGCACCCTACTGCCCACGAAGTGCTGCCTCCTATCATAACTAGGGACGACCCTGGCGTCCAACGCCAGCAAGTGCCTTGCTACCTCCTTCTCCCCCTGGCCACTTCCCCTGCCCAAGGCCCTTGTTCCACCCTCGGGCTGAAACTGCACCCTTCACCCTGGCGCCCCCACCCCCTTGCCCCCGCAGCCGCCGTGTGCTGTTCCTTCCTCCTTGCACCTGTCAGCTTGTTGTCGTTCAGCCACCTGCCAAGGGAAGGAGGCGTTGGCATGCACTCGTCTCATTCACCGAGAAACATGCAAGTGGAGGCTCCACACATGCACAAATCGTCGTCAATTGTCTTGCATCAATGTCCCAGCAAGCCGTGAAGTGACTGTTCCACCTAGCCGCAGTGAGGCCTTGGCTGACCCACTCACATTTCTACCAGGGAGGGGAAGGCGCCTGTTGCGCCCCAAGCATCCGGCACGCTGCCTTCAAGTGAGGAGGCGGCGGAGAGGGGCGGCAGCATGTGTCAGGGCGGCGCTGCCCCGTGTCAGGTGAGCTGCAAGCAAACAGCGTGTGGGCTGAAAGGCAGTGTGGACGGGTCCCATAGGCCTCCCACTGCAGCTTGTCTGCCCACGAGGAAACTTGCGACCACGGCACCACCCGCCTGTTGCTCTGTACAGCACCTGTGAGTTCATGCCCGGCCAAGAACAGCCTGACAAGCGTGCTGCACACGGAGGAAGGAAAGACAGACGGAAGAGTACATCAGGGTGAATGCTGCAACCTGAGACGAGGACGGGGGACTGGATGACCCGTTGTGTGGTATCCAGGTGCACATGCTATGTCAACGGCGCTGGCGCGCCCCTTCACACATGGCTTGCCTGATGCTAGCGAGCTCGGGGGCCAGCTTTCCTTGCGCCATGAGGGCACACAGCCCTTGGGGTTCACTCTCCGGCAACCTGAAGCACTGCAAGTCCCTGCAAGAGGCAAAAAGGAGAGGAGGGAAGTGTGAGTGGGCGGAGGCGGTTCGACAGGTGGGGCGCTGAGTGCACCGGCACTTCCCGGAGGAGTGGATGGAGCCAAGTGTGCAAGTGAAGCTTTGGCAGATTAGGGCATGGAACCGCTTACACAAAGATGTTGGTGACATTCTGGCCACCGATGCTCTTCACATTGCACCGGACGCCTGTCCAGCGGCACACCGGCATGGGACTGGAGGTATTCCAGCCCTTGATGCTATTTGCAGCGCTGAAGGCGGCCCAGTTGGTGATGGCATCGCGCTGTGCCAGCAACGCCGCCACGGTGGCTGCGCTTACTACCGGTGGTGTGTCCAGCTGGCAGCTGATGCACGCGAGTGCCGCTACCAGCAGCAGCAAGCGACCCCACTGGAGCGGCGCCGGCATAACAGCCTTCCGCACGGCCCACTCAGGCCGCATTTCCTGCACCGGGGTATTCACTACAGCAAAAGGGTGGAGGTGGTGTCACCGGGTCAATGCGCAGCGGGATGTCTGGCCGCAGCGGGATGTCTGGCTCACGTGACCAGTGCACCAAGGTGCCGCCGCCGCCGCCGGCTGCCTTCCAGCTGCCTTCCAGCCGCCGGCCTGCTGAGTCGCCCGACCCGGCAAGCACAATGCTCTTGCTGAGATGAGAGCACCACTTGTGGGTCCGGCTCCGGAGCGGACGAGGGCTACGGACCCCCCACACCCGCACGCCCCACAGCACACACACATCAACCCGCATACCTGCACACACAATTTAAGGCGATGGCCAAGTCGCCTCAGCCCTCGCTCGCGGAGCAAGTGCTGGAGTGCGCCTCAGTGCAAGCTGCACAGGTCCCTGGAGGGTAGGATATATAAGGTCCTATCAGGCGTGTATACACTATGGTACTTTGCTCGATTCACGGTTGCTCGACTCGAGTGCCAGCCTGGCGGCACACCAGTTGGCAGTGCGCGTTTGCGACCAGTCCACACGTCTGCCAACCAGGAGTGTCGCCAGGTGGATACACAGTCTCGGCCTGTCCAGAGATTGGGCCCCGCCTTAAACGGTGCCCCCTGAGCCGTCAAGAGAGCTCTGAGCTGCAAGGGAGCTGCAAGAGAGCTCTGAGCTGCAAGAGAGCTCTGAGCTGCAAGGGTTGTGGACATTCAAGGCAAGTGGGAGGCAGTGCTCCACCCGCCAGCAGCCCAGCGGCAATGCAGCACTGGTGCGCCGCCTGCCGCCGCTTTCTGTCCAGGGCCGCTTCGTGTCCTGTGCTTCAGCTGAAGCAGCCCTCCCTCCGATGAACACATGTAGCCACCTGGTGACCATATGTTGTCTGCTGCAGGTGCATTGTACCCTAGCCGCTGGCACTCCTCTGTGCGCGGTGCGCCCGTAGCGCACATGCTGACGATGCCTACGCGTAGCATGCAAGCCGTCCTTTTGGCTGCCGCCATGGCGGTCCTTCTGGGGACCGCGGACGCCATCCCTCCGCTGGCTGGATATCCAAACAGAGCTGCTGCAGTGACTGCAGCAAGAGAGCTGGCGTCATATGTGAGTTAGAAGGCACGCTGCACCACGGCAGGCAAGACGAGGCTGCCACAGGCAGCGGCGGAGGCTAAGGTGCACCCACACCGTTGTGTGACCTGGGCCTGCCTGTGCACTGCACCTGGCCGCTATGCTGCCATTTGCGCCCCAGTTCAGTTGACCCATCACACAAAACGCCTGCCGCCATGTTGAGGGCATGGCTGATTGCTGTGCTTGGCGCTTGCTGGCGTGCGCGCCGCCGACTCGCGCTGCACCGGCGCGCCGCTGCCTTGCGCCTGCAGAACTAGCAACAGCCACCACGCGTGTGCAGCTCTCGAAGCGTGCCTGCACTGTCTGCTCTTGCTTTGGTGTGCCACCGCCTCGCTTTTGCAGAGCACTAGCAGCAAGCGGCGGAGCCTGTGGAATTCGTACAATCGCAACCGAGGCAGGACGTATGCAAGGCTCGAAGTGAGGCTTGGGGTCCAAGATTTGGGTCCATCACCTGTCAAGGCATGGGCATAAGTTTTTGGGCTGGACCAACAGCACAGGCCACCCCGTAAGGTCTTGCAACAGCGGCCCTGCCCTGACCTGCTTTCAACAAAGGAACTCTGCCCTCACAACTATGTAGGATGAGCGCCGTTTCACTCATTGGAACTCCAGCCTCACCGCAATGATACGGTGGGTGGCCTGCACACTGCCTTGCTACTGTGTCTCAGGGTTGCTGTGGGCTTTGCCAGCCCTCTGGGAAGCCGCATCCAGCCGTGGGTATGCACAGCCCTCCAAGCTAGGCATGGCGCAGTATCCACGCTACCAGCTGCCTGGTGTAACAGTGCAACACACACGTTTCAGTATAATTGAGTGGATCCTGACTCGGTTTGCTGCGCATGCCCCCGCGGCTGCAGATGGAACCAGAACCCCGCTGTCACCTATTTCAGGGGGATCAACGACTTCAGGTGGGTCGATGGAGTGGCAGCAACTGGCTGGCAAGCAGGGGTTTCACAGCATGAATTGTTTTCGCGGCCCATCGCGAGCTGTTGCCTTGCGGACATGATTTACAGAGTCAGCCGGCAGCTGCTAGTGCATGGCGGTTGGTCGCCCAACTCCGCTCCCCTGCCCGCCTTTACCCTGTCCTGCCACCCGCCTCGCCCCACCTCCTCACCCTCAGGCGTGAGGAGCTCTCTGCACTCGCTGCCGCGCCCTTCTTTGGTCTCCATGGATTGCGCTACTGCCTCACATTCACCTGTTCTCCCCACCTTCCCTCCTGCCCCCCATTGCCCCCACTGTCTCCCTCCTACAGCGACCTAAAACCTGCTGAGGTGGCTGCCAAGTACCTGATGACAGGAGTGCGGCCAGTGCGGCCCCGGCCAAAGGCAGGCCCACGCACCGCCGACGGCGCGTTTGGCTCCGCGCCTGGCGTGCCCCTCCACAAGGCGGTGCAGGTTGTGCCGGACCAGCTGGACTGGCGGAAGAACACAGTAGCCTTCCCCAACGGTGTCAGCTACCCTGTGGTGCCCACGGTGCGGTACCAGAAGGGCTGCGGCTCCTGTTGGGCCCATGCTGCGCTGGCAGCTCTCGAGAGCAAGGCCATCCTAGAGGGCACCAACTCGGGGCCCGACCTGAGCGAACAACAAATGATAGACTGTGTGTCACCGTCCCAAGGCTACAAGTCTGCGGGGTGTGCCGGCGGCTACATAGGTGCGGCTTGAGAGGCCGCTTGGCAGCACCGCTTTGGCAAGGAGGGCAGGCCGGCCTTGCCTGCAAACGTGGTGGAACTGGCGACTCCTGCGCCGCCAATCTCTCTCTCCCACACACCACTTTCCTCTCCTGCCTTGCAGAGGACGTGTTTGACTATGTCAGCAGAAGGAAGTACGCGTTGCGTGAGGTGGCATATCCCAACATCTACGAGAACGGAACCGGATGCCAAACTCCCTACCGCATCAGCACCGGCGCCATCGCCCTTTCCCCCGCCCCAGGCTACGCCATCATTCCTGGAAATCGGGACGCAATCATGAAGGCCGTGGCCCTCTCAGGCCCTGTTGCCATCTACTTTTATGCCGAGGTTGATAGCTTCACCTCGTACACTTCTGGTGCGGTTGTTTGTGGTTTGTTGTTCACTGCTTGACCCGGTTGGTGCACACAGAGGAGGCCCAACCGGGGCTGCGCACACATGATGGGGACAGGGAGCCCATGCATTGGGAGCTGCTTGTTATGTTGATGTGCGGAGGATGTGCCTGACTGCGTTCACTTTGCTGCATATCACGGACCTGACTTGTGCACATATGGGGCTGCCTCTCCCAGCAGAGCCATGATACAGCAATGGCATGCACCTTTTCACAGCCTTGGCATGCTGGCGTCCCATGTGTGCTTGCGAATGTAGGTGTCTACCCCGCCAGCAGCTGCCGCTCAAAGGCCATCAACCATGCAATGGTGAGGCGCCGTGCTACATGCCGACTTCCTTTTTCAGTTGGAAGGGGTCGTGTTGCCCGCCTTGACAGTCCGCAACTGTTGCCAAACTACATCCTCGAAATCACATGTAGCGCACGCTTATGAGCTCGGTGTGCTACTCTCCGAAACCACGTCGCACTGCGGTTCCAGCCGGCGGATGCAAAGGTCTTATTGCCACAAACCCACTGTTGCAGACTGTTGTGGGATACAGTTTGTCTGAGAAACCTCCTTTCTGGATTGTCCGAGGCTCTTGGTGCGTTCCTCATACCGTAGCGTTCCTGACTTCCACGTGTAATTGACAACTGGATGCATTGGGTGGAGAGGACTCCGCGTCATGCATTCTTGCCTTTGGTCTGTGCATGCATGCATGCATACACAAAGTGTCTACGCACACACCTCCTTGACACCTTTCGACGTGTTCCACCCTTTGCTGCACTTCACTGCCTTGCGCACCACTTGCAGGGGTCCTTTATGGGGCGAGGGCGGCTACGCACGCATTGAGATGACAGAAAGCATTCAGGGGACGTGCGGCATGTATTTGTATGGCGCCATCCAACCACTCTCTACCAGGAGCATCGGAGGACCTGTAAACAAGCCGCCATCCCAGCCGCCCCCCTTGCCCCGTCCACCACATGCTCCGAAACGCTCACCACCCCCTCCCCCGAAACGCGTTTCTCCACCTCCACCCCCTCAACCTATTAGCAACGCATGGGCGTGGGGTGGGTTGGGCAGAATGCCCACAAAATCCACTTGCCACTTCTACCCAATCGTCTTGCTTGGCCGCAGACGTGCCGGCGTGCTCCCGTGTGCCACCCCGAGCCCTGCTAACTTCTGTGCATGTGTTGGGCTGGTGTGCAGGTCGGAATGAAGATGGACAGCTGGGGGATGGGACATCGGGCAATAACCGCTTGCGTCCCGTTGCCATTTCCGAGCACGCATTCACACAGCTTACAGCTGGTGCATATCACATATGCGGCCTGCGGGCCGATGGCACTGCTGTGTGTTGGGGTGAGTCAAAACATGATGTGGTCACGTGCACCGGATCTTGGCCATGCACGCGCCGGCTTGCTCCCCAATGCCGCCCCGAGTGCTGCCAACTCCCGTGTATGTGTTTGCTGGTCCGCAGGGTGGAACGAGCATGGCCAGGTGGGGGATGGGACAGCGGGCACTAACCGCTTGAGCCCTACCGCTATTTTCGGCCACACATTCACACAGCTTACAGCTGGTGGATTTCACACGTGCGGTCTGCGGTTCAATGGCACCGCTATGTGCTGGGGTGAGCCAGGAGGCGGTGATTCCGCGCTCGCTTGCACCAGTGCTTGGCCGCGCATTCGTAGGCGTGCTCCCCAATGTTGCCCCGAGCGCCGCTTATTCACGCGCGGGTTTCATGCTGGTGCGCAGGTGGCAATGGCAACGGACAGGTGGGGGATGGGACATCAGGTAATACACGCTTGAGCCCCGTCGCCATTCCCAGCCACATATTTAGACAAGTTACAGCTGGTGAACGACACACGTGCGGCCTGCGGGTCGATGGCACTGCTATGTGCTGGGGTGAGTCGGGCACCACCGCTTGGCCGCACATACACCGGCGTGCTCCCCAATGCTGCCCCAAGTGTTGCCAACCCGCGTGTTTGTTTGCCTTATGCGCAGGTTACAATGAATTCGGCCAGGTGGGGCATGGGACATCGGGCAATAACCACTTGAGCCCCGTCGCCATATACGGACACACCTTCACACAGCTCGCAACTGGTTATTATCACTCGTGCGGTGTGCGTGTAGATGGCACTGCTACGTGCTGGGGTGAGTTACGAAACGGCGATTATTCAGTCACTTGCACCGGCGCTTGACTGTGGTTTCGCCGGCGTGCTTCCCAATGCTCAAGTGCTGCCAACTCCCGTGCATGTGTTTCGATGTGCGCAGGTTCGAACGAGTTCGGCCAGGTGGGGGATGGGACATCGGGCATTCTCCACTTGAGCCCTGTCGCCATTTTCGGCCACACCTTCACACAACTAGCAGCTGGTCAGTATCATACGTGCGGCTTGCGGGTCGATGGCACTTCTATGTGCTGGGGTGAGTCGGGAAACGGCAATTATGCAGTCACTTGCACCGGCTCTTCACCGTGCTTGCGCTGACATGCTCCTCAACGTTGCCCCAAGCGTTGCCAATTCTCGTGCATGTAATTCGTGCTGCGCAGGTTTGAATGTCGATGGCCAGCTGGGAGATGGGACATCGGGCACTAACTGCTTAAGCCCCGTCGCCGTTTCCGGCCACACTTTCACACTAATAACAACCGGTAGATATCACACGTGCGGCCTGCAGGTCGATGGCACTGCCATGTGCTGGGGTGAGTCGGGAGGCGGCGATTCCGCGGTTGCGTGCACCGGCGCTTGGCCGCGCATGCGCCTGCGGGCTCCCCAATGGTGCCTCAAGCGCTGCAAACCCCAGCCAATTGCTTCATTGTGCGCAGGTTACAATGGCTATGGCCAGGTGGGGGACGGGACATTGGGTGACGGGAACAACCGCTTGAGCCCCATCGCCATTTCCGGCCACACATTCAAACAGCTCGCAGCTGGTGGACATCACACGTGCGGCTTGTTACTGTAACAACCGGCCCTCTCGACTGAGTCATCGAACAAGAGTCGATTGAACGGAATTTGTGACAATATATTGTTGTTTGATCTGCGCCCGTTTCGGTGTTCCCGAGTTGTGGTGAGCGGCGGGGAGGGCTGGAGGGGCGGCCCCATATGCCCACCGGGTTATCAGGGAGGACCCAGCTTAGCCTCCCATCCATGGGGCAGGAGCAGTAGCGTGATCCATGTGAAAGCATCCATATGAATTCTCGTCGCCGTTTCCTACCACGACTGGGGGACGGCCTAGGGCACACGGCAACGCTTAAACGCTGCCCCCGTCGGCTTACAATTCATCCTCGCTCTTGCACTCACCCGCGCATAACCCATCTTTGCGCTCACTCTCCTTCTTTGTAAACCACCCATGCCGGGACCATGAAAGGCACCTTTGTGTAAGGCTGCTGCGCCTAGATCCAGTCTTGTCTCCTGAATAAAACAAAACCTCCAAAGTGAGGCCGGGGGCGTGGAGGACCTCGCGGCATTTTTTTTCCTTAAACGTTTTGAGGCATTGGACACGCAGCAGGAGGGTGCGTTGAAGGCCTGACAGGCACTAGCAAGAGTATATGGCTGGTGAACTTCTAACACAAAGTAGATGGACAGGTCAGACCTCAAGTGATTGCTACATTTAGTTTAAAAAGGTGGTGACAGCTTTGCCTGCAGGCGCAGCATCCTGGCTGTTCGCAGTCAAAGGGAAGGTCCCGGGGGTCTCCAGAAGTGCAAGTGAAATGCATACGGACTGAAAACAATGGTGCACTGCCGGCATATAGCGGCGCCAGCGCCAAGCCCCGGGCAGCAGCATGCCAAGGTGAGCGGCAGTCAGGAGGGCTTCCGCGACTGTACATTTTAGGCACCTTGTGCGTCAGGCAAAGTACAAGCAGGGCCCCTCTTCGTTGATGCGTGATTTCAGTGCCTCTCGACTCCAACTCTCACTCCAGCTTTACAAGGTGCGATACAGGCTGGTAAGTTTATCGGATTCACTCTAGCTTTACAATATGCGTGCATGCACTACAAACAGCCAAATTGATGACGTGTATACCAAAGGGCACCTGGGAGCCCGTTACGTTCATCTGTGCACCAATAAGCTGCACATTCCCGCAATTGTCAACTGGCCCGTTGGCTCCCGCCTCTCCCACACCCGCGCCTGGCACCTGCACAACACGGCGCCCGCCCCTGCCCCCCTTGTGTCCCTCAGGCGACCATTGGCACCTCCTCCTCCTCCCGCGCCGCCTCCCGCCTGCGCCCCTGCTCCTGCCCCTGCCCCACAGGAGTGACGGTGACGCGGTGGGCGGGCGGGGTGGGCGCCTCAGCCAGCATAGACTGCAACCAATAATAATTAGAAATAATCAGTAATAAAAATAACGACTAGAAGAACAATCGTAATTGTCACAATGTCATCCTTCGAAAAACAAAAGGGACGGGCAAATGCACGGCAAGCTCACTTGCTGGCTGCTGGGTCACACCCAAGTGCAAAGCACAGGTCAGCAGGCATGTGCATCAGGATACAATGCGATGCACCCAGATTCGCGACGCGTCCTGAAGGCAGCGGCTTTCGCAAACATGGATCAAGCGGCTCCACTGGCACACCACGAGCCCTGGCGGTTGTGCGAGGCCCCCACCCACCCCAACAAAACCCTCCACCCTCACCGCCATCGCCCAGCCCTCAGTCACCCCAGCAACCTACCGCCCCACGTCCACCCTCACTTTGCCTTTTGTTTTATTGCAGAATGGCCCTCAAAAAGGCAGTAGCCCCTAGCACTGCAGTAGCACTTTCCCTGCAGTGGCAGCCCCCTGCATTGCAGTAGCACCTCCCCTGCCCACCAAAGCCCCCGCCCACCCCAGCGCCTCACCGCCACGTGCCAGCTGCTGGGCTCCAGGACCGGCCTCACAGGCACGGGCTCCTCCTGCACAGGCACGGTGGGTGCCTCCACAGCTCCCTCATAGCGCTGGCGCTGGCGGCTGATGGCGGTGGCGATCTCGGGGGTGGGGGGCGTGACACCCACCCTGCACGGAGAAGGGGGAAACGGAGAGGTATGTGGGGGGCGGGGGGGAGGCTGTGGGGATGGGGGGCGTGGCGCACGCCCTGCGCAGTAAAATGCACAGGCAGATGGGGGGTGCGAAGGGCAGGGTGTGGGAGGCAAGAGGGGCGAGCGTACAGCGACAGCAACAACAGGCTGTGACGGCGGAGGCTCATGGCAGCAGTGACCTCCCATGTAAATTGCATTGAGGCATGGCACTCTGACAGGGTTCCATGTGTCGGCCCCTCCGACATGCGGTTTGCCNAACACACACACACACACACACACACACACACACACACACACACACAACCCTGTCAGAGATGGTCGCACGATTGCTGAATCAAACCCTCATAGGCCCTCTGGCATGCCCACGCCCGCACGCCAGCCCTACTCACAGGGGCGTGGGTGTGCGGGCTTGGCGCTCCTGAGACTCGACAGCCGCCCCCGCCATCTCACGCTGCAGCAGGGATCAGGGCATTGGAAGGCAGATGAGATGCAGCAAGTTCCGGTTGGTAAATCCACAGAGGAGGTTAGCCGCCCCTCCCCAGCCCCCTCCCCAAAGTCAGGACTGCCTTTGAGCCATTTGCCGCAAATCAGGGGCAGGCCAGAGGAGCAGAGGAGCCCGTGCCAAATGCGCCCCCCACACATCACACACGGCACCGCCTCCTCACTGGCTTTGGCATGCTCACGGCAGCCACTTTGCAACGTAGATTATACTACGTGTTCTGAACATTAGCAAGCTGCCAGTTGTGCGTCACCTGGGCTTGGGCTGTCAGCTCTGCGGTGCGCCCCTCCTCCTGCACCCGCTCCGCCTGCACATAACACAGCACAGCACACGGGACAAGATGGGATGAAGGGCCAGGTCTCGTCACAGCACAGCAGAGCACAGCGCAGCACAACGCAGCACAAGAACATCATGATTATAAAGTCATGCTGGCTCTGTGGGCTCTAAATGTGATACGACATCAAGCACAGCCCCCCATTGGGTCGGCGGCAAGTGCAAGGCTGCAGGCATGCACAGCATGCCTAGCAGCAGGCGCAGCGGGCACAGCAGGCACCCACCCGAGTGGCCAGCGTGGTGGCCGTCTCTGCCCGCGTCTCAGCCTCTGCCAGACGCCGCTCCATCCGGCCCTGGATGAGCTGCACAGATTGCGTGGGGGGGAAGACTCCCACCCTGGAGGTTAGCACCGGCACTTGTAGACCGGAGCGTTGACCTCTGCAGGAGGCCCTCATAATTCTGCTGGGGATGACTTATGCTCTGCCGATGCATGAGGGACGCCAGGTGGCAGAGGCGCGAGGTGAGCACACGGAGAGGGAAGCACGGCAAGGGGATGAGAAACATGATGCAGACAAAGCACCTCCGCCTCTGCACTTCCCTGCTTCAATCAAACAGCAAGTCGAACCTTACTCACGGCAAACTCACCTGCGCCTCAGCCTCCTGTCGCTTTGCCCCTCATGGTTGCGACAGCCCCCGTGACACTTTCCGAGACACTCACCCCCCACCCTGTCCCATGAGACCTTGCTGGCTTCCCCTGGACTTAAATTGTAATTGATTGATTGATAACGAGCCAGCCCCCGTGCTATATTAACCCACAACTTCCGAAACCCAAAGCACCTGAGCCTCCGACTCCAGCCTCTTGGCCCTCATTTCGGCATCGGCCGCCTGGCGCAAATGCTCCTGCCTGCACAGCACGGCACAGCATGACGGGAGCAGCGACAGCGGCAGGAAGGTGAAGGAGCACTGTTGAGCACAGGTGGCAGATGCGCATCAGCTGCCTGGCGCAAGCGCTCCTGCCTGCACAGCACGGCACAGCATGACGGGAGCAGCGACAGCGGCAGGGAGGTGAAGGGGCACTCTTGAGCACAGGTGGCAGATGCGCATCAGCTGCTTGGCGCAAGTGCTCCTGCCTGCACAGCACAGCTTAGCATGACGGGAGCAGCGACCGCGGCAGGAAGGTGAAGGAGCACTGTTGAGCACAGGTGGCGGATCGGCATCAGCCGCTTGAGCGCAGGTGCTCCTGCATGCACAGCATGGCACAGCATGCCCAGGGCAGCGGCAGCGGCAGCGGCAGGGATGTGAGCACAGAGGGCAACTTTCCAGCTCCTCCTCAACCCCCACTTGCCTGTTCCATTCGCATCCCACTCACCGTGCCTGCTCAAATCGTTGCTTGGCACAGGCCCCCTTCCGGCATGCTTCCATCAGGCTTCTCACTGTCCCCTTAGGCTTCCAGCAGGCTTCCATCATGATCCGCACTGTCCCCTAGTCTACTCACCGCCTTTGCTCGAGCCCCACTGCCTGCAGCACCCCCTCCCCACTCCCTTCACCACGCACACAGCAATCACTTGTTGGGGCACCTCGCTTGGCACACACACACGTGCTTCTCCCCAACTCTTCTCGACTGCCCCTCGTATCGATCAACCCTTCCCCTCCCACTCACCGCTCCTGCTCAGGCCCTACGGCCTGGCGCACCACCTCCAGCACCTCCACCTGGGCAGCCTGGGCCGCAGCCTCCAGCTCATTGGCACGCTGCAGGGGGGGGAGGGGGGGGCGCGCGCGCGGCAGAGCGAGAATTGCTGGTATGGTTGGTTGCTGGTATGATTGCTGGTATGATTGGTTGCTGGTATGAATTGCTGGTATGATAGTGTTGGTAAGCGGCAGGATTGCAATGAGCAGGTGCGTGGGTGCACGCTAGCATGCCTCGTTGGCGCGCTGCAGGGGTCAGCTGGCAAAGAGAGAGTGGGTGGTTGTGAGATCGAACAGTGGGATGAGGCAGGCAGGTGTTTGGGCGCAGGCGCTGCTAAAGCAGTGCAGCGACAGCTGGCGGCGGGGCGGGGCAGGGAACAAGAGCGCTGTTGCAGCGCTGCTAAAGCACGCGCTGCTACAGCATCCTTGTTCCCTGCCCAGCCCCGCCGCCAGCTGTCGCTGCCGCACTGCGCCTGCCTTTGCCACCCGTCTCACCAAATGGCACTGCCTCTGGCTTCCTCCCTTCCCCAGGGTCAGGTCCCATCCACCTCCCTGTCCCTGCTTACTTCAATCACCCACCAACCATTTTCTTTTTCTTTTTTCTTGTTTTTGGGCTTACAGTCTGTTTATCCACAAAGAAACTCGCGGCACAGACCTCTTCCAGCAGCGCCCGACCCCCGCAAACTCAACACCCCTCTCGCATGCCCCAGCAGCACCGTTTCCCTCTGCATCCTGCGCACCAACACCACCGCCAAATCACCACTCCCCGACCTGCCTCAACAACGCCGCCTCCTACTGCTTGCCCCCCACCCTGCCCGCCGCCAGTTCTGGACCTCTTTCTTCGTATGCTGCCCGTCCCTCGTACCTGCTCCAGCAGCGCCGCCTCCTCTTGCTTGCCCCCCACCCTGCCCGCCGCCAGTTCTGGCCCTCTTTCTTCTTATGCTGCCCCTCCCTCGTACGTGCTCCAGCAGCGCTGCCTCCTGCCATGCCCTGCCCCCTTGAAACACATCGAAGTGTCGACACTTGCTTGGCCCCTGACAAACGCAGCTCTCATCACACAGATGCCATGAGTGACACTTTATCTCCCACCTGCTCCAGCAGCGCCGCCTCCTCTTGCTTGCCCCCCACCCTGTCCGCCGCCAGTTCTGGCCCTCTTTCTTCTTACACTGCCCCTCCCTCGTACCTGCTCCAGCAGCGCAGCCTCCTCGTACTTCCTGCCAGACAGGTCGGTGGGCTCCAGCGCCTCGTCAGCAGCCTGCCAGAGTTAATGGAGAGAAAGGGGGGGACAACGGAGGGGTGATTGAGTTTCTATTAAGCGACCAGGTAGCAGATGTCAGTCGGTGGGCTCCAGCGCCTCGTCGGCGGCCTGCCACAGAAGAAGAAGAAGAAGAAGAAGAAGAGGAAGATTACAGCCCGAGGGCGTGGTGTTGAGAAACCGACAGGAAATTAAGCCAGAGGCACCACTCAGCTACGATAGCGGCCTGCCATACACAATGTGAGGAAAGGGAGGGGACGCGGGAGTGCAGGAGCGACTTCATGCCACACAGAGAGGTTAGCAGATGTCAGTCAGTGGGAACCAGTGCCTCGTCAGCGGCCCTGCCGCACACAATATGAGGGAAAAAAGGGAGGGCAGGAGCGAAGGAGCGACTTCATGCCACACAGAGGGGTTAGCAGATGTCCGACAGTGGGAACCAGTGCCTCGTCAGCAGCCTGCCACAATTGATGGCAAGATTAGGAAGAAGAACTTGGCGGTTAATGTGGGCCGGTGGGCTCCAGCGCCTCGTCAGCAGCCTGACAGGATGGTTGGGCAGGATGGAGAGGGGACAACTTGTATTGAATAAGGGGTCACGTGGGCCAGGGGCGTGGACAGAGTTGTCGGCACCCTGCCACAGTGCCCTGGCGGCTGGGAAAATGAACAAGAAGGCATGAGTGCTGTAACTTGAGCACCAAGCACGGGGCAGGCCAGCAGTGCGTGTGACGTGCCACGTCATGCCAAGGCAAATGCTTCTAGGCAGCCCATGCATCGGCGGTGAAGGCAGCGGCAGCAGCAGCACGGCACCTGTTTGGAGCGCATGCGGGCGTCCTGTGCCTCCGCCTTTGCCTGCTCCATGCGCAGCAGCAGCAGGGCTGCAAGGGGGCAGGGCAAGTTACACGGCAAGGGGTGAGCAGGTTAACATGGGTGCAGGCTGCTGAAATTCGTTATACGCTAAGAATCTCTGGTTGGTAAATAGTGGTGAAAAACACGGATTCATGCATTGAGCAAGCCCTCGAGGCCTGCGCACCAACAATCAATTAGGTGGCTTGCTCGGGAAGTGCGTGGATCAGCAGCGCATGCCGGGGGCCGACGTCCCCACCCATGGCAATCCCACCGCCCTTCCACCATTTGCCAGGGCCAGCCAGGCTCCTCAGAATCTGGTTCTTCCCAGGGGAGCTTCTTCCCAGCTTCCCACCAGATTCTGAGGAGCTTCTTCCCAGCTCCTCAGAATCTGAGTAGGAAGAACCAGATTGCTCAGCTGATGCAAGCAGCAAAGCCCAGCCTAAGGCCAGGGCCTCACCTGTCTCTGACTGCTTGCTGTGCAGCACACGGCGCCAGGTGTCGCTTTCCACCTGCAGCTTCTCCATCTCCATGCGGGCCCAGTCAATCTGCAGGCACGCAAGGCAGGACAACACAAGAGGCATTTGCACTTTGGTAGTGAGTGTGTGTGTAATCTACAGGCTGGCCAGACAGCACAAGAGGCACGCGCTATGGAATCGTGACCGACCCAACTGCATGCAGGCAGCACGCGGCGCATACAATGACATTTGTGTGTGTGTCAAGGGGGCCAACAGTGCAGGATGGTCGGGTGGAGCCCGCAGGCCAGACAGCACTATAGGCGCATGCCTTGTAGTCGTGTGAGTGCAGAGCAGGTGTTCAAGTGAAGCGTGCGGTGCGCGATGGCCGGGTGCAGCCCTGCGCTCTGCCCCTCCGCTTCCCCCCCTCCCCCTTTCCCCATCCGTGCCCCTGAGCTCGCCTCTTCCCGCAGCTCTGTGATGCGCTGACTCAGCACCCCAACCTCCGCCTGGCAAGTCTGCATGTGGGGGAGGGCAGAGGGTACACAGAAATTAGTAGGGTGGTGAGAAGGCGGGCACACGCAGCCAGCCAGCAAGGCGCGCACAGGGCCCTCTGGCTCAGTCTAGTCTAGTTGTTACAGCTTTTCGCATCCCCTGAAAGAGGATTCAACTTCAGGACGAACCAACCTGCCCTTTCTCCTCCTCTTACTTTTCTGCAAGAACCTGCTCTCCGACCTCAATCCCCCCCCCCGGCGCGCCTGCTGCTTCCCCCCTTCTCACACATTTATTCAATCAATAGTGGATTCGTACTTCTTCACCCACGTACCTCGAGGTACTGCCCACACATGTTCTCCTCCACCCCTCCACTCCCATTCCCCTCCTTCCCTCCCCCCTGTCCCCTGCCCTTTCCCCTCTCACTTTTATTGCAAGAACCTCCTCTCCACCCCCATCTCCACCCTCCAAAACTGCTGCTTCCCCCTTGCTCACCCACCACCCCTCCCTCCCTTACCTCAATGTACTGGGGCAGGTCTTCAGCCGACACAAAGTCCACGCGCTGCTGCCACTCCCCCTGCTCCTGGCGCTTCACCATCAGCGCAGCTGCGGCCAGAGGGAGGGGAGACGAATGGGGCACGTATGTGAGCAGCCGGCGCTTCACCATCAGAGGGAGGGGAGACCAGTGGGCACGGATGTAAGCAGCCGGCGCTTCACCATCAGAGCGGCTGCGGCAGAGGGAGGGGAGATGAGCGGGCACGGCACGTATGTGAGGAGCCGGCGCTTCACCATCAGCGCAGCTGCGGCCAGAGGGGAGACGAGTGGGCACTCTTGTCAGCAGCAAGCTACAGGGGAGTAGCTGAGGTTGGCGGCTGCTCCGGCTCTTGATCATGGGGCTCAGTGAGGCAAACACGATGTTGAACCGGCCCCCACCCACTGGCAGCTGCAGGGCAGCTGCCCATCCCTCAACCTGCAAGATGATTCTGCTGAGGGCGAGTGCCTTGCGCACTGAACTTCTTGCAGCCCCGGGGCAAAAGCGCTTGCTGCCAGCAAAGGCAACAATCTAGGGAAGCGATTGATGGCGGACCCATCATCCGTCAGGTGGCAAAGCAGCGGGGTGGGCGGGTGCATGCCCGCACCCGCCTCGCTGCTGCTCTATCAACGGCGATGGCTCATGCATCAACCTCTGCCCACCAACTATGTCTATTCCTGGCAAGCACACGCGGTGTGCCTGCTGGCTGCAAGGCGCGGGGCACCGGCAACCAGTGTGTGGGTTATGGCCAGGGTGGAGCTCGATGCCCCACGAGAACACATCACGAGATCTGCACTCCCCCGCATGGCGCCAGCAAGGGCATGAGTTTTGGCAGGCAGCGGCCAAGTTAGAATCGTTGACCTCCACGTGGCTCGGCAGCGGGGTGGGGCGGGTGCATGCTCTTGCCCACCTCGCTGCAAACCTGTCAGAGGCAAGAGATTCGCTTTACCGCTTTCCAACCAACCCGCGCCCAGTCTGGCAGGCACACACAGCGTGCCGCTGACTGATGGGTGCCAGCAATCACTGTGTGGCTGCCAGCCACTGGCAGGGCACAGCATGCTCAGCAGGGCAGGGGCAGCACAGGCAGTTGAGCGGCTGCATGCACACGTAGGGCAGGGGCCTGCTGAGCTGGCTCTAAGCCTTGCTATCAACCCCAAAAAGCCCATGCTGGCCTGCAGACCACAGCATGGTAGCAGAGGCACAGCACGCACAGCGGCACAGCCTGGCAGCTGCCCCGCTGACTGCTGTACCATTGGGGGGCCAGCCACCGCGGATGTGGCGCCACAGCCTTTGGACCAACACCAGGTTCTATTCCGCAGCGCTATGTCCCCAGACAAGTGCACATGTTGCCCATCCGCGGAGCAGTGGCCTACCGCCGGGGCCACAGCCTCGCGGATGCACAACCTCTGCTACTAGTCTGCGCTGACAGGGCGCTGAGAGGGCACGCTTGGCATGGAAGCCAGCGCAGTGTGCAAATGGCTGTGACGGCAGGTGTCGACATCACGCGGTGCGGAACACGACCGGCCTGTGGTTTGCGCTCTTACCTGTTATGTTCTTCTCGTGACTGGCCGCTTGTGCTCTTACCTGTTTCGTTCTTCTCGTGACTGGCCGCTTCGCGAAGCGGCCAGTCACGAGATCGGGGTCGTCTTTCAGCCGCTGTACCTTCTCTGGGCATGTGGCGTGCTCAGGCAGGCGCTGCCCTAGCCCATGCACATGGCATGATGCCACAACAGGGTCTGAGTGGGAACCCCACGCAGCGTAGACAAAGTGGGTCGAGTGACGTGCTCAGCCAGGTGCCGCCTCCACACAGAGGTAGCACCGCCCAAGCCAGCCGCAGGGCTGCGGCCCGCCGATGGGGCAAGCAGCCTTGCGGCAGCAGGACGACTACGACTATCTGTGCGAGGGGTCAACGAGATGAGCACACCGCTTTGCTGGGCATGGGTTAACACGATGCAGAAACCGGTCAATTGAGGTGCACATCCCCAAGCATTGCACCTGCCCAGCCAGATACACCCAGCAGTCGTCCATTGCCCTGTGCCCACACCCCTGACACATGCTTATGTGCCCCCAACCCCACACCCCACACAGAAATTACATGCCCCCGTCCATAAACCAGCAGCCCAGCCAGGCACTGCCAGACGCATGCACGCCTGACACGCGTATTCGCCCCATCTCCCCCAACCTCCCCCCACACCCCCACACACTGAAGTTACCTGCACCCGTCCATGAACCAGCAGCCCATCCAGGCAGTTCCCCGCCCTTCCACCCACGGCACACAAGGCTGGCTCAAACAGGCCGGGCCGAGCACCAGCAAGAACACACGACAGTGCCTGGGCCCCAGCCCCAGGCCAGCGTCCATCTCGTGACAAAGCAGTGGTGCTTCTGTGTTGGCTGTGGGCTGCGGGCTGTGGGCTAGAACTTCTGCTACTTGCTGATTTGTATCCCGCACAGTGCGGGCGGAGGCAGGGTATGAGGCGTCCTCAGCCAGGTGCCGCCCTAGCCCAGCATGGGTGAGTATAACGGCAAGGCCGCTGAGTTTGACCCGCCACACAGCGCGGGCAGCAGCAGGGCACAGGCGCCCCACCTTACTGTGGGTGAGTGTGACGGCAGGGACTCTGACTTTGGACCCCCACACAGTGCAGCCAGAGGCAGACGAGTAGCGTGCTCAGCCAGGCGCCTCGTAGCCCAAGGCGCCAAAACAGGGCGCTGGGTTCTCACCCCACACAGCATAGCCAGAGTCGGAAGAGTGGTGTGCTCACTCATGAACCGCTTCCACACAGAAAAAATGCTAACACAAAACAAACACAAATCTAAAAAGTTGTGTTGTTTTATGACGTTTTTTTTTTTTTTTTTTTTTTTAAATTACCTCCAGGCCAGCCGCAGAAGCTGCTGGCCGCTGATGGAGCTAGCGGCCTTGCGGCTACCGAAGAGAGCGAGGTCATCTGTGCAAGGGTCCACGACGTGAGCACACCACTTTGCTGGTCTTGGGATGACACGGTGCCAAAACTGTCACCAGCAGCCCCAGGCCGTTCAGCCGATGCCCCTCCTTCCCTCCCTCCCCACCCAGCGCACCTGCTATCAGCCCGTCTTTGAGCCCCGCAAATCCCCGCTCACTCAACAAACCACCAGCCACCCCGCTTCCACGTTTGCTGTGTGGGCGTGCAACACGGCACACACGCAGGTTGTTGCATGTGTGCCTGCGCTTTCCGTCCTCGTGCCCGCTTGTGTCCTCAAGTCTTTGCCAACCAGCTCGCAATCCTCCGGAACACTCCCCACGGCTCCCTCTTATCATATACCAGCAGGCACCCGGCCAGCCAGCATCCAGCTCCTCCCACTGGCCAGTGCCGCCAAGCATGCCCGCTTCCCGAGTGTGCCCGTCTGCTTCGTTCCTCCTGTGCCGACCCGCACCACTCACCAACCAGCTAGCCACCAACCCCACCAGCCGACACCACTTCCCCACCCCTTCCCCTCTACCATACACCCACCCACCCGCCAGCTGTTCAGCCTCCAGCTCTTTCTCGTACGCCAGTTGGGCCATGTCACCGCTCTCGGCCACCAGCGCCTGGGCACGGCGCTCCAGCACCTAAATGTGTTGTGGGGTGGGGGCACAGGTTTGGGGTTGAGTGGGGGCGCAGGTTCTGGGTGGGGTGGGGGCGCAGGTTTTAGGTGGGGTGAGGGCCGGGTTATGAGAAGGGCAGATGAGCAAAGGAAAGAAGGGTTGCCATACAGCCGGCACTCTCAGGCACCAGAGCCTGGGCGCGCTGCTCCAGCACCTGTGCAGCGGGTGACGTGAGGTGAGGTGGGGGCATGGTGGGGAGGTTGAGGGCCGAGGCAGCAGTGAGGCATCGCGGGTACAGCCGGTGCATTCAGGCACCAGAGCGGCACTCCAGGACCGATGTGGGGGGGTGAGTGGGGGCACAGGTTGAGGTGGCAGCTGGGAAAATTTAGGAAGGTCAGCTAGGCCAACCCTGAACAGCCTGCCATCCCTCCCGGGCACCCCCCTCCTGGTTTCCAAGCCACACAAGGTCGTTTCGTGCAAGCCTCTGGACCATTTAAAGCAACCGCACAAGCAGCCAACTGGCTCGGTGCCAGTGGCACAGTGCAACGCCGCACAGCACAGGGCAGCGTGTCACAGAACAACGCAGCTCGGCGCAGCGCATCGCAGCACTTCACCTCCCTGACAAGGTGCCTTGCCAAACCCCTCTGCCCCAACCAGGCAAGACAGAACTTCACCACAGCGCACATCAGCTTAAACAAGCGCGTTCATTGCCAGCTGGCTCGATCCCGCCCGGCGCAGCACAGCACCAAAGCACAGCGCACCTCCCGGCGTCTGCGGCCTGCTGGCGCGTACCCTCCACACACCCCAGCACAGCACATCCCAGGGCAGTGCATAGCAGTGCAGCCTCCCTGTCAGGATGCACCCATGCCACCAAGGCACAGCAGGCAACCACAGCGCACCTCAGCATGGTACAGCGTGTCGGCCGCCTGCTGGCGCACACGCAGCGCCTCCAGCTCGCTCTCCTCGGCAGCAGCCGCCGCCGGACGGGCCGCCATCACCACCTGTGAGGCAAGCAAGGCCAGGAGAGAAGGGAGCAGGGCACCAGTAATGACTCGAGTGTGTGTTACAGTCACCCCGCATAGTAGGCCCTATTGGACCGGGGCAGGGTTATTAGACCCGAGCTTGTTCGCTCGCGCTGTTGTGTCAGCGCTACTCTGTGAGGTTAGGGGTGCAGGGCAGAGAAAGAGGGGGAGCGGTGCACTGTGCGTGTGAGCAGCCTGAGTGGTACGATGACGTCTCCAGGTCCTATACGTTTTGTGATCAATGTAGCCGGACCTGTATACATGCCATGTGAGCAGGGTATGTGCCGGGCAGTGACAGGCAGACAGCTGGGCAGCAGGCAAGAGCCTCGCCCTCCCGCAGCTGCCAGTGGCAGAGGCAGTCTGGGCGGCAGGCAACAGCCTCCCCATTTCCTCAGAGGCCAGTGGCAGAGGCAGGCCCTCACCGCACGGCGCTGCTCCTCCGCTTGCTCAGCCTGGATATAGCCGCGCCACTCCTCCTGCATTGCCAAAAAAGGGGGTGTCCAGGGTATCTGACCGGTACCTCTGGCATGATTGCTGTCGGTTTCCTCAACCCCACGCCCGCGGGCAGTAATCTTCTTCTTCTTAAGAGGTGTGTCTGGCACCCATTTGGTCAGTGGCAGACGGGCCTGGGGGGGGGCGCTGGATGCATTGTTAATGTGCGTGTCAGAATCCAGAGCCCTGCCATGCTGCTTGAACAGGCTGGAGCACACTGCTGCGCTACTTGACGTCTCATCGAACAGCGTAGCAGCAATTGCCAACATATTCAAGCAGCATGGCAGGGCTCTGAGTCAGTGGGGCTGGTCTGTGGTTTGGCGGGACGCTGGATGCATTGATGATGTGCGTCAGAATGCAGAGCCCTGCCCTGCTGCTTGATCAGGCTGGAGCACACTGCTGCGCTACTTGACGTCTCGTCGAACAGCGTAGCAGGGCACTCCATCCTTTCCAAGCAGCATGGCAGGGCTGTGGGTTCGGTCGGGTGCCACCCCAGCTGGAGCAGAGGCACCACTGTGGAAGACAGCTCTTGCATGCACACCCGCATTTGCTCCCATTTGCTTCGTGCGCCTGCCACCAAGGTACCACACCGCCTCCTCACTTTCTACCCACAAAACCCACCCGCCTGCCATCACCTCCCACCCACCTACTCTCACTTATCTCCTCTGCGCACGCAGCGCGCCAACATGAACTCTTTAACTGTCCTTAGTCTGCAAGCCACCGACCCCCACCCCCACGCACCTGCTCCCACTTGCTCTTCTGCGCCCGCGTGGCGTCACGCTGCAGCTTGGCGCGGGAGGCGTCTGCCAGCAGGCCCTGGCTCTGCATCTCAAGAATCTCAGTCTGCGGTGGAACAAGAG
This sequence comes from Chlorella sp. ArM0029B, assembly GCA_002896455.3. Lineage (NCBI taxonomy): Eukaryota > Viridiplantae > Chlorophyta > Trebouxiophyceae > Chlorellales > Chlorellaceae > Chlorella > Chlorella sp. ArM0029B. The sequence goes on along the minus strand of JTEE01000025.1, from coordinate 1,103,926 downwards.
GAAATACACGGTTGGTGCAGGAGGGAAGGACAGCGCTGCTGGCGTCTTAGAAACACGAATTGGAGGCATCCCACAGCAGGCCCGGGCTTTGCATCTCAACAGCCCTTTTGGATGCCTCAATCCACATTTCTCAGACACCAGCAGCGCTGTTCCTCACTGAAACAGAGATGGAGAGTAAGGGTGGAACATAGATAGAGGTGAGAGCGAAGCACCCGCCAGCCAACCCCAACTCTGCAGCCCAAGCACCTCGGTCTGCAGACCACAGAAGAGCAACTATCATGACAAAAGACAGGAACGGAGAAACTGAAAGTGAGGCGTCTGCCAGCAGACCCTGGCTTTGCCTCTTTAAAAGCTCGGTCTGCAGTGGAAAATATGAACGAACCAGTGGTTATGATTGTTCATGGGCTTGCCGTTGGATAAGCACTACTTGCTACCTCCACCCCGTATCAAGGAGAAGCACCCTCTCCGAAGCATACCGCCTTACGCAGAATGCAGCAGCTGCTCTAAGCTTTAAGCCCTGCTCTGATTCACCTGCCGCAGGCACAGCCGCTGCCTCCTGCCTCAGCTGCTGACGTGGTCCAGCCCCACACAACAACGATGCTTCTGTGTGGCTGCAAACAAATCACGCAATGGTCGCTTCTTTGCATCCACAAAAAGAATGCCTAACACTAAAACCAGCACAATTTATCCCCACCTGTTGGCGCAGGCGCAGCAGCTCCTCCTGCTTGGTCGTCACCAACTGCTGCGCCTCATCGGCCTGCACAAGAAGCGGAAAGAAGAAGCGAGTAGTTGTAAGGCTGGGCATGCGAAGGGAGGTAAGTGTCCTTCAATAGGGGTAAAGAGGAGATAGTAGGGGGAGCGAGGGAACGGGGTGCATGCGCGGCGGGCAGAGCGGCTCTGTGCCTCCTGTGTAGATGTATGGGGTGAGGCAGGGAGCCGAGGGGAGGGAGACAGGCAGGCACTGGCATGCACATCTGATGCTTGCACTGAATGCGACACATGCTTCCCTGCTGCCTGCTGCCTGCTGCCCTCCCTCGACATCCCCCCATTCCACTCCCAGCATGGCCCTGTGCCCGCTCCACTTCCCCGCCATTTTAAGTCCCTGAATGGCGTGCCTCGTGCCCCCTCGAATCCCCCCACTCCAAGCACCTAAGTAGCGTGCCCCATGCCCCTTGTCCTCCCCTCACTGCAAGCACCCAAATGGCGTGCTCCTGCACCTTCATGCCAGCCACTCACCATCCCCAGAGAACCCCGCACCCTTTTCACTTCCCCACTGCAATCACCTGAATGGCGTGCCCTGTGCCCCCTCAACTCCCCCCACATTAAGCACTTGATCGGCGTGCCGTGCCCTTGCCCTCCCCCCACCCCAATCACCTGAATGGCGTGCTCCTGCACCTTCATTCCCGCCACCTCGGCAGCCGAGGGCGGCACCACCTCGGACGTCGGGCGTGCCTCCACCTGTGCATGCGCCCGGGGGGGGGGGTGGAAGGGCGGGGTCAGGCAGCAGCGCAGGGTGGCTTGGGCCGCAGGACTTCAGGTGGTAAGCGGAATGCATCCCTTATTGCAGGGTGCGGGCGGGAGGCATCCCTCATTGTAACACTGGATGAATCAAGCAGGCTTTGCAGCCAAGCAGCCAAAACCAAATGCTTGCAGCATGCCCACCAGAGGCAGATGAGGCCTCTGGACCGCCAGTAGTTGCCCACCCACACACACTCCTCCACAGTGCCTCCTCCACACCTGCAGATTCCCCTCCCAGGGGCAGAGGAAGGAGCGAGGCAGCCACTCCCTCCCTCCCCCCCCCCCAAACACTGGCCCCCACCCAGAAGAAGAAAGAAGAAGAAGAATATGCCCTTCGGCGTGGGTTGAGGAAACCAGCGGAGGTGTGGGTCGCCTACCGGGCCCCCACCCACCTGCGTGATACCCCCGGGGGCTCTCTGGGCGGACGGGCCACCCGAAGCGCCAAAGCGCTGCACGTGCACCCGCTCCCCCTGCGTGGGCTCTGGCAGAGGTGTGCCGGTCTCCTTGTCTGCAGGGGTAGGAAGCGGCGGATGAGAAAGCCAACAGAGGGAAAGGTGCAGATGAGACAAGCTCGATCTTGTCTTTGCTTGGTCCCAGGTGAGCTGCGGAGGGTCCGCTCCTAAAGAGGCTGGTCAGGCGGAGCTCAAGTTGGAGTCCAAACGCGAGTCTGGGTTGAGGGCAGACAAGGCAGGGCGACGTATCATCCACACAGCACACAACAACACAACTGTGGGCTCCTCCCCGGGCCGGCCCAGCCAGCAACAGAGGTGGCAAAGCAGCAGGCACTCACCCGCAGCCGCAGCCGCAGCTGCGGCACCGCCCACCACCACAGCCTCTCCCCCTCCAATGCGCCCACGCCGTGCGCCCCTCTCCTCCAGCCTGACGGCAGCCGCCTCCCTTGGGTGCATCCCGGATGCCACTGCGCTTGAAACTGGCTGCATCGCCGGTGCCACTGTGGTGGACACTGGCTGCATCACCGGTGCAGCGGCCACCGCCGGGGCGGCAGCAGCGGTGGGCACGGTGCCGGCAGCCACCCGCCGTGCGCCCCTCTCCTCCAGACGTGCGGCGGCCGCTGCCGTGGGGTGCATCTCGGCAGGCGTAGCGCTCACAGCAGGGGCGGTGGTTGCAGGGACGGGAGGCATGCCTGCAGTGGGGGCAGCGGCACCGGAGGCCAGAGGCATGGGCGCCTCTCCAGCGTGGAAGGTGAGGGTGGGCGGGTTGTGTGCAGCCGGCTCCACGGGCATGGCCAGTGGGGTGAGCCATGTTGGGGAGCTGCTCTCGGGGCTGAACAAGGCCTCCTGAGGGTACAGCTCAAGCCGGATGTCTGACAGATGCATTGGCTGGTACTGCCCCTGCTGCAGGTGTGCTTGGGCACAGTTGTGCGGCTCTGCTCCAGCCCAGGCTGCTCCTGCCTCATCCGCAGGCACCTCCTGTGCCTGTGCGTACGTGCGCCGCAGTGCCACACCCTGTGGTGGTGCAGCTTCCAAGCAGCTTCCAGGGCTGCCGGCAGCTGGCGGTACCGCACCTGCTGATGGGGGCATGCCGATGGTGGCCTGGGCAGGTGGGGAGGGCAGCCGGGAAGCTGCTGCGGGGGTGGCAGGCATGACGGGTGCCTCACCGCCATTGCCTGCCGGTGGGGTGAGCAGAGGGGCAGTAGGAGCAGAGTTGGCTGCAGTACAAGCAGCAGTTGCAGTACAAGCAGCAATTGCTGTATTGCAGTGGGCAGAGCATCAGGCGCTGTTGATTTGGCATGCAGGCTGGGCAGAGCACACGGAACACAGCATACAGCACTGAGGCATGGCACGAAGGCATAAAGGCGGGCCTGTTGGTGGAGAGGCGGCGCTCAAAGTTGGACGCACCTGTGCCCGGCAGTGCGGCCCCGCTCTTGGCAGCTCCGCCTCCCACAGCCAGTGAGGCACCCACAGCCGCAGTCTGCTCAGCTGCCGCCGTCTTCCCTCCCTCTGCGGCAGCAGCGGGGGCAGCGGAAGCTGGCAGGGGCACGTCAGCGCCGCGTGCGGTACCGCCGGCAGTACCTGCCCCTGCTGCTGCTACACGCTGCTCACGCTGCTGTGCCAGCTGTGCCACCCGGCTGGCAAGGTCTAGATCCACAAGGACCCTCTCTGCAGGCTTGTGGCCCGCCCCGGGTAGAGGGGACGGCTTGACCAGGGATGTGCCTGCTGTGCCTGCTGTGCCTGCTGTGCCTGTCGCCAGCTCACCGGTGCCCGTTCCCGCGGGCTCCAGGCGCCCCGTGCCGCCGCCGCCGGAGCTGCATGAAAGGCCAGGGGGTGTCACAGGCCCGGGGTGGACAACAAAGCGTGACCAGAGCACGCGAGGACAGCTCGCCCTGCACAGCACGACCCCTGCTCTCAAGCTTTGAGGCCCACGCTCCAGGCTGGGCACCAAGCTCACGCCCGTCAGTCGGCGCAAACAGACGGGTGTGGGTTAGGGTTTTAGGGTTTAGGGTTTTAGGGTAAACCCTATCGGCGCAAACAGACGGGTGTGAGCTTAGCGCCTGCCTGTGGATGGGGGGACGCAAGCTAGGCACTGAAGGCCTCGCGACGCGCCCCAAGACTAGGGAGGGGCGTCTATCAACCCTTCAAAAGCAGATCGCTGCCTTCTAATTTGACAGCGCTGCAGCAACACAACCGCTGCCACAGATCCGCTTTGATAACGAGCACCCCTTTGATAACGAGCACCCCTCACCAAGGAACCACTGCTCCACACCCAAGGCCTGGCTGGCGCAGTCAGCCGGCGCCCGCACCGCAACTTCTGTTTCTTTGCTTCAAACCACATTCCGATACACTCACCCCTCACCCAGTCCCGTGAGATCTTTGCTGGCTCCCCCTGGACTTGAAATGTAATTGATTGACTGATTGATTGCTCGCATCATGTTGGCGCGCATTGCAATGGCCTCCGTGCCAATCCCGCATGCCCCACGTGCCAGGCTGGCGCCGAGCTCGAGTCGGTTGTGAGCTCAGTGCCAGCCTGGAGCGAGCTGCGGAGGGTTTGGCTTGGAGGGCATTGCCATGCCTCCCAGGATCAGCAAGTTGTAAGTGAGGGGCTCTGTTGCTGGGCACCTCGTGCTATGGAGTTGTTCATGTAACATCTCAACAGTATGAGGTGCCCAGCAACAGAGCCCGCCACTGCAGGTGCCCCCCTCAGCACCTCTCCATCCCATAGCCCCGCCCGTGTGCCTGGCTTCCACCAGCCAGACTGGGGTCTCCTTGGCCTGCCAGCACCCTCTGCGCCTTGAAACAACCGGTGCGGCTGATACACTGCCCGGCAGCCCCCCATTCACCCCCACCCCCATTGCCTTTGTTATGGCAGGCGCATTACGCCAGCAAACGGAGCGAGCCAGCAGAGGGGCAGGTCCTGCCATCTTGCACGCACAGTGCTGTACCTGAGCCGCTAGACAAAGTGAAAGCAAACACAGCGACGCTGGCAGCGACAACCTCGACACGCCCAGCTGAGGCAGGCAGGCCAAACCCAGTTGCAAGGAGAAGGAGAGCCAGGGGTGGTGCAGCAGCCAGAGCCGTTGTATGGGTACGGCTGCCGTGCTGACAACTGAGTTCCACGGCGCCAGGCAGGCCCTGCCACCGGCGCGCGTTGCCCCGCTTACCTCAGCTCGCCTTGCCATGGCCACTTCTGACGCACGCAGGACCACAAAACATCCACTCAAGCTTGCAAACCGACAAAAATAAGTGCCCTGTGTTGCCCTCCCTCTGCCTGCTGCCCTGCCCCGCAGCTAGCCCGCTCACCTGGCTCCCACCGCCATGCCCGCCGGCGCAGTCTCGCCCTCCACGCCCGCCCCAGCCTCCCGCTCCTCTGCAGGCAGTCGTAGGGGTTGACTAGGTTGATGTGGGCAGGCGGGGGTGACAGGGACTGAGCCTGCTTGCAACCCCCGCGCGCGCGCCGCCCACTGCCGTCACCAACCTTCCGCCCGTGCCAACCCCGCCGCCGCTGCCCCTTGACTGCTGCCCTGACCCCCTCGTGCGTCCTGCTGGCTGACAGGAACTCGTGCGCAGCCCGCTGAGGGCTCCGCTAGGCCCCAAGGTTCCCCGCCCGGCAGCAGCCCCGGCCCTCGGGACCCTTGCCTGCGGCGCCTCGGCTGCCTGACTCGCCCTCCTCCTTGCCTCCCAGGCCCACTGTCTCTTTGATGCGCTGCAGCCAGCCAGGAGAGGAGGACCGCGCCTCCTCCCCCTGCGGCTGCTCCGTCTGTGTCATCGGTGGGGTGTCTACGGCCGCCATTGTTACAAAAGGCGTGGTCTATAATGGTGATAGTAAGGGGTGGAAAGGTGAGAGCAGCCGTGCAGCGGCGGCGGGCGCCGCCAACAAGGCACGCTGCCAACCCTGCACCGCTTTTGGGCTGAGGTTCGCCCTTTGTTTGGATACGATGCTCTATATAACGCATGAGGACGTACTGCACAGAGCCTGCAAGCCAGGAGGATGGAAAGTGTGTAGGGGTGGGAGCATGCTTGAGCAGCTGTGCGGCGGCGGCGGCGGGCGCTGCCACATGGCACGTTGCGCACCCGCAGGCTGAGGTTAAGCCTGCCTATCGTCATTTGTTTTGAGGTGGGGATCTGTGTTACGACGACAAAGGGATCACAGAGCCTGCAAGCCAGGCAGAATGGACAGTTAATGCTCCCTGACCTAGCTGGCGGCAGGCGTGCGGCGCCACGCCACAGCATGCACGCCGCGGCCCATGTGCCCATGTGCCCACGTGCCCATGGGCTCCTGTCCACGAAGTAGATAATACACCAGCATCCCATCATTGTTCCCACTTCTTTCAGCTCCGCGCAGCCCACAAGGACACTTGTCGCCCGCACCCCCCCTTCCGACCCACACTATGCAGTCCGCGGCTATGACCGTTGCTCCCTTCACGGCCACCAAGGTCTCCACACGGTAAGATTCTGCACGCATTGGGCGTGCCGGTGGGCCACGGTGCGACTGCCGTGTTCAGCGCCTGCGCAGGCATCACATCAATCGGCCACGCCATCGCGCGGCGCTCACATTGCACGCTACTGTCATCCACTCACACGCACATGCGATTGCTCTATACGCTGCCTCCGCTGCAGCGCGCCCCGCACTGGCGCCGTGCGGGTGGCCGCTGCTGCACGCGCCGACGTGACACCGCTGCGGCGTGCGGGAGAGCTCGGGCAGAAGGTCGCCTCGGGCGCTGCTGCAGTGCTGGGCAGCCTGCTCATCGCATCACAGGCACGTGATGTGATTACTCATTGAGCTGTAGAGAGGATGGCGCGGTTACTTGGTGAAGGTGGTTGGAACGGGCTGTGTGCACCGCCTTGTCATAAGCTCCGCTGCCCATCATCCTGCACGCTCACCCCCCGCCCTGCTCGTCTCCCTGCTTGCAGCCAGCGCTGGCTGGACAGTTCACTTACGACCAGCTGCAGGTGGGTGCAAATTTAAGTGTCTGAGGCAGTGGTTATTCGGGCCCTTGTGTGTGGCAGTGACCATCCGTCCGCCCAGCGTTGCTGCGGCGCCGCTGGATGCCGCCGCACGGCGGCCCCGGGGCCGATTTGTTTGCCTCTGGGTTGCCCTGCCCGTGCTGCTGCTCCAACCCACCGCCTCCTTTCACCTGAGGACACTGTACACTGCCAACATGGTCTGCCTTGCCAGGGATTGAAATGAGGCGCGTTCGCATGTGCTGCCCTGCTTTCACCCCTCATTCCTCTCCTCTTGCAGGGCCTGTCGTGCCTGGGGGCAAAGCACCACTCCTTCCCCCTGCTTCTCCGTCAGCATCACCTGCCTTGCCGAACCCGATACACGACCACATCTCCCCTTCCTCCCTTCCTCAGGCCCTGCCATAGCTGGAGGTGAAGGGCATCGCTCCCAGTCCTGCCTGCCTCTGCTCTACGTGCCCCCGCCCTGACACAGTCCGTGCTCATGCCTCCTCCCCTCCCCCACCCTCCTTGCAGGACAACTCTTAACCTGGAGGTGACGGCCTCCTCCCTGCTCCCCCGTCCTTCCACGCGTGTGTGTGTGTGTGCACAGAGCTGTCGTCCTTACCCCTCCCTGACACTGGTCGTCTGTGCTCATGCCTCCTCCCCTCCCCCACCCTCCTTGCAGGCCCTCTCTTACCTGGAGGTGAAGGGCTCTGGAATGGCCAACCAGTGCCCCACGCTCGGGTGAGACCAGGCCTGCTCTGCCCAGTGCATGCAACCCTCCTTCAGCTGCCAAGCAAGCTGCCTGTGCCAACCAACCCCGCCGTCGCTTCCCTGCACGCTGCCCAGTGCAGCCCCCTCGCAGCTGCCCCGCACCAACTTTCCCATCCTGCGACACGCCGGCCTGAATTGCCGCTCTGCCCGAGCCCTGGGACCAGCTTGCCGCCCTGTCCTGCCCTGCCCTTAGTCGAGCGCGCCCTTCCACTTCCCTGCCAAGCCAGCCCAACAAGTGTGCCCCCATCAACCACAGCTTGGCCCAGTGCCTGACCCCTACCGCCCCCCCTCTCAAGA